>WHWC01000081.1:0-80193 GCA_019426215.1 Buddleja alternifolia | reverse complement strand
CGGCGTCAAAAAAATTGAACGCCGCGGCGTTCACAAGCAGCAGCCAACGCCGCGGCGTTCAAACAAGTGAACGCCGCGGCGTTCACAAGCAGTAGCCAACGCCGCGGCGTTCAACAAACGAACGCCGCGGCGTTCGAGGCGGCAGTGTTGGCCTATAAATACCCTTTTAGCCATTTTTTACCCTAACTCACCTTGGATATCAGCAACCACACGAAAATAGAGAGAGAGGAGCTTAGAAGAGAAGATTGAAGGCCAAAACATGGAGAATTCACCAGGAATCCACATCTCTACAGAATTAGTGTTTTACATATTTGTTTCTTGAATTTGTTCAATCTCCTATGACTTGTATGATTTATATTTGCACTTTTGACATGAATATGAGCTAAACTTGTTTGATTGAGGCCATGGATAGGCCATTTATGTTATTTTGATTGTTATTTTTGGTGTTTATTAGATTAATTTTGGTTTTAGCTATGTATTCAATATTTGATCTTAATGCTACATTTGCTGATCACCAAGTGTTTGATAAAATGCCTAGGTTAGAGACGAGAGATAATAACCTAGGGAAGATATAAACATTGAATACCCTATAGTTAAACGACTAGAGATAGACTCGGTTTCTTTAGGTGGCTTTCCATTCACGTGGGGAATTCCTAGACCTTAAATGCATCCTCTTAATCGGTTTTCATATAGAGATATATAGAAATCGTTACCAAGGGTAGGTTTGCTATGCCAAGAGATTGGGCAGTACGTACGTTAGGGGAATTTCGCCTTAGCTAAATCAATCTAATAATCCAATAGAACCTAAATCACATTGAAATGCTAATTGGTTGAACCATGTGCCTTGATCGCTTCTCTCTATTGTTTCCTCCCTTTATTTGGTGTGACGTTGCCTTATTATTTTCTATATTTATAATTAGGTAAATCAACCTTTCTATCGACCGATTTTACTTAGAATTGATAATATAGTAGTCTTGGTCTTAGATTATAGTTGTCCCGCGATACGATAAACCCCGGACTTAGAAATCCACTTACTATTCCGCGACCTAGTTCTCTTCTAGGATTTTGTCGTGTCAGTTTTCCACTATGATGATTATCGAAGAGTCACACAGAGACTTCTACAAGATAGAGGGAGATTGGATATGATCTCGGAACTCCTTGGTCACACAGATTTCAGCTCCACTAAAGACCTTCTATCCCCTTGTTTCTTTCACTCAGAAATGGTGCAAGTTACACTTGATCTCGGAACTCCTTGGTCACACAGATTTCAGCTCCAATAGAGATCAACTTCAACAAGCTTCTTTTACACAAAAATATTGCTTGTAAGTCAACCAGCTTTCTCACTCAGATGAAAGGTTTGATGGTTTGGTCACGGGTTTGTTTGTTTTTTGAAAGTTCAAACAACTTGGAGATATCTCAATGGTAGTGTAGGTTCTTCTTAAAAAAAGATTGAGATATGGGTGACTGTCTAGGAATGTATTTGAGAAAGCTTAAAGGTTTTGGCTCTGGAGTGTATAAGCTCTTTCTAAAAAATTCAGCAACGTTTTTGGACCCTTTTTCTTATTTTTACGTCCAGATGTTTTTCTATGTGTATCTCTATTGTCCCTTTTGCTGAAAAGGTTATTTATAGATTTTTATGAGATTTTGTCCGTTGGACACGGTTGGAATCTCGTTTCCCTAAACATTCCATGAGTTCTGACAATCCTAACTTTGGGTATATTTAATTGGTTAGGCATGGTCTTGGTTTCATAAATCTGACAGTCTCGGTCAAAGATATGGCTTGCCCATAAGTTGTAGTGCTTATATTTTAATAGCACTTATCCGACTTTTGATGCATCTTGTTTTATTCCGTTTGGGAATAATTTCCGTTGATTCATGCATCTTTGATAACTTGGGTTTGAATCTTCAGGTTACGCTTGGAGAACTAGGCGCTTGAGCCTTTGGAGTTTAGGCTTCTTGAAAGTAGTCTTCTTTGTTAATCAGACGCTTGAGAGAGGTCACAATCTTTGCCCGATTCTTTAGACGCTTGTCCTTTCACTTTATCTTTGATAGACTCACTCAGAATTCTATCATTGACTTAGTGTTAAGTACTTGGTCTAAGGTCCATAACAAATCTTGAGCGCTGAGTTCGTAACCCGGGATAGTCTTTTAGCGTTTGACGGACGCTTGAGACTAATCTTTATCTTTACTGTTTCTTCAGACGCTTGATCTTCAACTTCATCACTTGGTAGACTCACACAGAATTCTTCTAGTGATTTAGTATCATATTCTTAGTCTAAACTCTATAAAGATAAAAATACAAGCCTAGTATAAACCATGAGCTTTCAGGCGCTTACACATTTGTTCTACGAAAGCTTTTATACTTTACATTTCTTGGGGTCTAACATAGAGTCCTATTTGTCATCATCAAAACATCTAACATGAAATTCCTAACAATTTCCCCCTTTTTGATGATGGCAATACCTATTTAGTTCAAGCGTTAGATACCTAAAGTATGAGTTAGCGTAGGTTAGTAAGTTAGTTTGAGCTTCAACGAGATGTTTCAGCTGTAAAATGCATTTTATATATCTTTCATAGTACAAGCATTTTACAACTGAAATGAAAGAATCATAAGTAAACAAAATCAAGATCGTGATTTGATCTTGTATCTCTTAGTCATTTCAGCACGGATTGCTTCAGTTATCTGATCTTCTAGCGTCATCATCGCTGCATGATCTTTACTGATTATATGTTTGTTTTCTTTTACTTGTCGTGCCTTGAAGGTAATGAGCTGCTTATCCCATTCCTCTGGACTGATGCCTATGTATCGTAAGCAAATTCTGAAGGTTTGGTCAAAGTCAGACATTTTTCGCTCTAAGGCTAAGACTGCTGGATCAGAGGGTTCTGGAATTGACGCTCTGAGAAGAGGAATATCAAATTGTTCAAGCAGTGCTCTTGAAGGTAATGGAAGATTTGGATAGAGCACTCTTGGGGTTTCCTTTTTATTGGACGCTCCCACCGAGGTAGTTACCCAAGAAGGATAGGGATACCTTGGCTCTGTACTTAGTGTGAGGGAAGTATCAATATGTTGACGCTTGGATGGTGGAGGAGGATCTTGATCTTTAGATGTTGAAGATTTCCTCTTTTCTCCCTTCTTTTCCCCCTTATTGCCATCATCAGTCTGTATGAAATGCTGAGTAAGAAGACTGACTTGAGTAGCAATCTGAGCGACAGAGGCTTCAAAGGTGGTCAGACGCTGGTCGAAGTGTTCTTTCATGACCAGTAGTTGAGCGTGATTAGCGTCTGTAAGAGAGGTCTCAAGAGCCGTGAAACGGTGGTTTAGATCATTTGTTAAAGCCACATGACTTGCCTGAGTAGCTGTAGATAGTTGCTGTATTTGAGTGAGGCATTCAGTCATGGACGCTTGAGCGTCGGGAACCGCAGTGCTAACGCGAGGCTTAAAACGGGATGTGTGTTTGAGAGATTCAATAGGTACTTGATAATTAGGATCAAATACTGTTCCTCGATGCTCTGGGGCACTGTTGGACTCGGTGGATGCAGTAGAGTCGGATTCAGTTGGACTGGGGGATTAGGCGCTTGAGGTAATTCTAATAAGCGCTCAGGAGCAGGTAACGTGTCAGCTGGTGCTGCAGTAGATTCTGACTCTATACGGCTAAAGTCCGTAAACTGAAAGTCCAAGCTTGCAAACGGCTCATCTGCATATGGATATGTAGCAGTCTGTAGAAGTTCATTCAAATGTAGAGTGGGGAGATAAGTACCTTGAATGAACGTGCTGATAGGACTATCCATGGCCCTGATATACATTGGCCCGAGGATATCCAGCACATGGGTGGGAAAGATTTTGGAGGGCGCTTGGCAGATGGAGAACAAGGCATCTGGGCAATAGTGTTGTGAGAAGCCAATTAGCCGATCTGTTGGGAGAGTCTTCGGTTTCCGAGAGTCGGGAACGTAGAGCCTGTAATACTCTTCCAAGTATGGGTAGATGGCTGAAGCAAGCGCTTGAGTTCTTTCCAGCAGCGACAAAACAAAATCATAGTGACTTAAGACTTCTTGTCGGATAGACGGAAGAAGTGGATATCCTCTGAAAGGATTGATCCGAGAGCCATTCCACTGTCGCAGATTTTCTGTGAAGATTTTGTCGAATAGGGAGACTGGAGGCATAATTGTCATCATGAGAGAAAAGTTGTCTTCACAGTGGCTAGGGGTGAAGTTCAGACAGGACAGGGGAGAAGAACCGCTGGTGGACGCTTGATCAGCAAAGCGTAGAGAAGAGTTAGCCAGTTTGTGCAACGCTTGTCTTAAACGGTGTTCAGGTTGGTGGCGGATCAGAGGCAGCTTCAGAACTGGTCCAAGTCTATGTTGGCGCTGCTTTAGCATGTAGCGTGCAAATTTGGTCTTTTATCATGAATCCCTATTCTGAACAGATGGGGAGCGCTAACCAATTCTTCAAATTTATACGTGTCACCCATGTAAGCTTCAGCCCATTTTACCTCAGTCATGCAGTACTCAGTTCCTGCATTAAGTATAGCACGAAATCCTTGGTGATGAATATCACAGATGGACTCAAAACGATACCTGTCGGGTTGGTAGTTAGCGTTCCAGACGCAGTCAAAATAGGCATCGGCTTCTAGTTGAATCATCTCGGTCAGTGAAGCTGGACGCTCACCGGCATGTACTCCTTTATTCTTCCACAAGAGGAGAGGATTAGCTGAGCGCTTGTTTTCCATGCTATTTACCAGTGTTGGGGAGTGAGAATAGCCTTCTCTGTTTAGTAGCTTTTCCGTTGGGTTCACAAGCTTATCCTGACGCTCATAGACTCTGATGTTGTAGTCTCTGAGAGCGAGCCAGGGGGTTTGCGTGTCCCACAGTCCAGAGAAGAAGCTTTATCAGCTGGGGTCAATGCTGGGTTAGATAGAGTGTTGCGTACAGCTAGATCAAATTTTATGAGCTTGGCGATATCATTCTCAGCATTGATAAGACTTTCTTCATTATATCCTGTAGGTAGGAAAGGTTCTGCGGGCGCTGGAGGGAAATAATTGACGGAGTGATCGATGGTCTTGAAGGGATCCAGCTTGAAGAAATGTCGATGTATCACAACGTCGTTAGCATCGCTCTGACCTTCTGAGCGTGCCTCTGTTGTACTTGGTAATGCAAGCAATGGTTGAACCCCTGGGATTTCAGGTTCATCAGGCTCGAGATTTGTAGAGTCGATGGCAGCTTCATGGGCGATGGCCACAATATTGGCCATATCAACATCCAGATGGACATCAACTGGTGGTTCAAAGGATGATATTGGAATAGCAGCTATGGCTTGGTCGCTTGGAGTGTGTGTAGCCTTAGAAGAAATGGCAGTAGTTGGACGCTTGCGTCTCTTGAAGATACGCTTCACATTTATCCCTTCGGCTGGGGACGCTTGAGTCTGTGGAACAGCTGGTTCTCCAAAGTCGATATTTTTGAGGACCTTTTCCAGATCCTTCCGACTAATGAGGGGTATAGAGTCCTCGTCTTCTTCATCACTTTTGATAGGTTGAGCCTTGGGCTTTCGAGGAGCCCGTTTCTTTGTGACAGTGGGACGCTTCACATTACGTTTAGCCTTCTCCTGATCTGGGCGCTCAGCCTCCTCATTTGATGCTGCACGTACAACTTGACGCTCAGAGAGAGGTCTAGCAGCACCTCCAACCTTGGGTGGATTGAAGAGATTGTTGATGATTCTTGGCCCATAGAACTTATGCTTGGCCACGGCGACTCCTGCTGAAGAGGTGCACTTTGCTCGGAAAATTAGATCACTTAAAACTAGGCCATAAGGTCTGTTTGAAGTGCGTAGACTGTCTCTGAATCGGCTGAATATATAGGCGCTCCAGTTGATTTTTATCTTGAGCAAGATAGCAGTCATCATCTGGAACTGGGTTGGGCTGATTTTGTCAAAGGTTCCTACTCTGCATTCAATGTTTTTACTGCAGAAATCAGCTAAGACTCGATACCTGTTCACTATATCTTTCTTCTCAAAGTACGGTTTGTATGGAACACCATCGTAGGCGCTAATCTGAGTCCAGACTTCTTGAATTTGTTCCTCAGTGATAGTGTCTAAAGTCGCTCCGTCGTTAGGTAGAGAGAAATTTTGGGCAATAGAGGCCGCAGAGAGAGTGAACGTCTTTGATTCCGTCTTGAGGGCAGGAAACAAACAGGTGATGGAAGTCTCATCGTCAGACAAACTAGCATTTCTCCAAAAAAAATTCTAATTCTTCAAGAAACATGTACGAGTGTTTGGTAAGAGATTTCTGAAGCCCCGCCTCTGCTACAGAGTCCATCATTTCCGTTAAATCAATTTGGGGGTTTTCATGAAGAAACTTCCAATCGATTATAAGGCCTTCAGTGACCTTAACAATAACTTCAGTGGTTCCAGCAGTAGCTTTCTTGGGCGCCATTAGTGAGAAGTAGACAGAGATTAAGAATAAAAATTTTGTTTTTGAGAGAGAGAGATTTGTCTTGCACGAATGAAAGAGAGTGTAAGAGAGATTATGTTCTGCAGAAGGTGTGTTTTGAAATACTACAATTTGAATGTTTTTTTTTTTTTGTGTTTGAAGGTTGAGATGTTGACACGTGGAGGAGTATAAATCTCAGCCATTAAAATACGACTGTGGACGTGATTTTAGATTTAATAAGCACGGTTACTTTTAGTAACAACCACATATACTATTTTGACGTCCGATTAAAAGTTTGAAACAAAGATTTTTGATATACTGAAGGTGATACGTGTGCCCATGAAAAGCAGACACGTATTTTATGAAAACTGTTCGGGAACCATAATTTTGAACAACTATTCAAATACCCGCCAAAAATTTGTTAGATTGCCGGACCTATTCAGAAGAAATTGACGCTTGAAACAATTCAGTGTTATGTTGACGCTTGAAATAATTCTGTGTGATTTTGACGCTTTGAGAATCTTGAGGTTCTCTTTCAAGTAACATTTTGTGCTTGAGCGGTCATCGTAACATATAGAATTATTCTTTTCAGGGTATGTATGAGGACACAGTTTCCCAGTACTTATCATTATGTCTTGGTAGTAGTGTTTTACTTTTGGTTTAAAATATTCAGCGCTGGTTGTATTCGTCTAAGATACATGGTAATTGTACTTACGCGTGTACATGTGCTGAACCATCTTTGAAAAACGTGATGAGTACCCATGGGTTTTCTTGAGCGAAAGGTGAGGAATGTCAAGTCAGCATTAATTGCATTGATTGACTAATCCACTTTCTCGTTTTAGCGTAGGGTAATGTACGCTTGCTTTTAAAGGATCTTTTTACTAAGCGCTTTAGCTGGGAATAAAGCTAAGCGTTTAGTTTATTTTGAAAGAAGTACAGACGCTAAGAAAGATTTGTGTAATAAGCGTCCAAATGATTTAAGTGTATGGTGCTAAGTGCGTATGACCGATGCAAGGGAAAACATTTTTGGTCATATTCACTTAAGTATAGTTAGCTCTTTTAAGGTTCCCCCTATGTAGGTTCCCCATAAATTACATAAAATAAAGTGGATTCCCCCTAAATTTCATGCCTAACAAAAGTATGATGTTTCGAATGATTAAGCATTTAGATCAATCATACCTAGTTCACTTCTTAAAGTGAGAAAACGTTGTTCGTTAAGCGCTTTGGTGAAGATATCTGCCAGTTGCTTTTCTGTACCAATGAAGTGCATGGAGATATCTTTCTTTTGAACGTGGTCACGTAGAAAGTGATAGCGAATGTCAATGTGTTTGGTTCTAGAGTGAAGAACTGGATTTTGAGTCATTGCTAAGGCGCTTTGATTGTCACAATGGATAGGAGTTGGATCTAGGATTATTCCATAATCTCTAAGTTGTTGCCTCATCCAAAGGATCTGTGCACAACAGCTTCCAGCGGCTACATACTCAGCTTCAGCGGTGGAAGTAGCGATGGACTGTTGCTTCTTACTATGCCATGAAATTAGTCTATCACCTAGAAATTGACATGTTCCACTAGTACTTTTTCTATCTATTTTGCATCCTGCAAAATCTGCATCTGAATAACCAATTAGTTCAAAAGGAGAATCCCTAGGATACCATAAGCCCACATTTTGTGTGCCTTTTAGGTACTTAAGGATCCTTTTAGCAGCAATTAAGTGTGATTCTCTAGGATCAGCTTGAAATCGTGCACACATGCATACTGAGAACATAATATCAGGTCTACTAGCTGTAAGATAAAGAAGTGATCCAATAATACCTCTATAGTTAGTGATATCAATTTTCTTTCCATTATCATCTCTATCTAGCTTAAGCGTTTGGCTCATTGGAATTTTGAAGGTGATGCATTTTCCATACCAAATTTCTTGATCATATCTCTAGTATATTTAGTTTGGTTTATGAATATGCCATTAGGGAGTTGTTTAACTTGTAATCCTAGGAAGAAAGTTAATTCACCCATCATGCTCATTTCAAATTGATCTTGCATCATTTTCGAAAATTTCTCACATAGACGCTTATTGGTAGATCCAAATATAATATCATCAACATAAATTTGAACTAGGAGAATATCTTCATTATGGGTAATTTTGAATAACGTTGTGTCAACGCTGCCTTTTGAAAAGCCTTTACCTATAAGGAAGATAGAAAGAGTGTCATACCATGCTCTTGGTGCTTGTTTAAGACCATAAAGTGCCTTGTCCAATTTGTAAACCATACTTTTCCCATGGTTGTTGATGAATCCTGGTGGTTGCTCCACATATACTTCTTCTTGGAGTTTACCATTCAGAAATGCACTCTTTACGTCCATTTGATACACTGTAAATTTGTTAAATGCTGCAAACGCTAGAAACATGCGGATTGCTTCAAGACGGGCAACTGGAGCGTATGTTTCATCAAAGTCGATGCCCTCTTCTTGACAGTATCCCTGAGCTACGAGTCTGGCTTTGTTTCTAATCACAATCCCATTCTCATCCATTTTGTTTCTATAGACCCATCTAGTTCCAATGACCCCTTGGTGGGTTGGTCTTGGTACTAGCGTCCATACCTCATTTCTTTCAAATTGGTTTAGCTCTTCTTGCATGGCTTCTATCCAACTTGGATCGTTAAGCGCTTCATCCACTTTCTTTGGTTCCATTTGAGATAGGAAGCTTGCAAACATGGCCTCATTTATTGTAGCGGCTCTTGTTCTAACAGGTGCTCCAATATCTCCAATAATTAGTTCTGGTGGATGGTCTCTGAGCCATTTTCTGTCTGGTTGGAACGGGTTAAGAGATTGATCTAACGCTTGATTAAACTGTGCAGGCGCTTGACCAATTCCTTGCGTAGGCGCTTCAGTGTTTATAGTTTGAGTTTGCTCTTGATGAACATTCCCTTCATGATCATCAGCGTTTCTTGCAATATCATCGTTGATGTCTTTACGAGTAATCTTAGGATTAGGTACAATGATTTCATTATCTTCATCAATATCACTATCATCACACAGATTGATTTGTGACGCTTGTTGAGATAAATCTTCAATTCCTGCATCATTAATATTAACCTTACTCGGTTTCTTGGTTAGCATCATCAAACACAACATGAATGGATTCTTCAACCTTCGATTTGATCTTATTTAAGATGCGAAAGCTCTTTCCATTTTTGGCGTATCCTAGAAAGATTCCTTCATCTGCTTTAGGATCAAATGTCTTTAGGCTTTGGGATCCATTGTTATGAATGAAACATTTTGAACCAAATACATGAAAGTATGAAACATTCGGCTTACGTCCCTTCCATAACTCATATGGAGTCTTTTCATGTTGCTTGTTGATCATACACCGGTTCTGAGTGTAGCAAGCAGTGTTGATAGCTTCGGCCCAAAACCTTTGAGGCAGCTTAGACTCGGCTAACATAGTCCTAGCGGCTTCTTTAAGCGTTCTGTTCCGTCGCTCGGCAACTCCATTTTGTTGAGGTGTTCTAGGCGCTGAATACTCATGAAGTATTCCAAAGTCTTTACAAAATTTCTCAACAATATGGTTAGTAAATTCAGTTCCTCTATCACTTCTAATTCTTGTCACTTTTAGATCTTTTGAGTTTTGTAGTTGACGAATTAGAGAGGTGAGCTTGGCACTAGTTTCATCTTTAGATGCTAAAAATTCTACCCATGTATAGCGTGAGAAATCATCAACTATTACTAGTGAATACTTTTTACCACTAACGCTCATGATTTGAATAGGACCAAACAAATCTAAATGTAGTAATTCAAGTATTCGAGAGGTCGATAGATGAAGCTTCTTCTTAAAAGATGATTTAACTTGTTTACCCATTTGACAAGCATCACATAAGCGATCTTTATTAAAGGAACCTTTAGGTAATCCCTCTACGAGATTTAGAGATATTAATTGAGAGATTGCCTTGAAGTTGAGGTGATTCATTTTTCTGTGCCATAACCAACCTAATTCGTTTTGATTCTTAGCTACGAAACATGTAGGGTTGTTATCTAATGTTGAATCCCAATCTACTAAGTATACATTGTTTGTTCTTCTTCCTTTTAATTTAGTAGATCCTGTCTTAACATCGATTATCTCGCACAAGTCACTAGAAAATTTAATTTCAAAGCCTTTATCACAAAATTGACTTATGCTTAGGAGATTATGTTTAAGACCCTCAACATAGTATACATCATTGATCATGATGTTCCCCCTATGCATGATACCTATACCTTTAGTTTTACCTTTAGAATTATCACCGAATATAACTTGAGGACCATTGGTTGCACGATAGTTGATCAAGAGATCCTTTGATCCAGTCATGTGTCTCGACGACCCACTATCTATGTACCAAATTGAGGTATCGGTGTTGGCTCTAGGTACCTGCATTCAAAGGGCAGTTCTAGTTCTTCTTAGGTACCCATTTTGTTTTGGGTCCTTCTTTGTTAGTAACGTTAGTCTGAATTAGAATCTTCGGAACCCACATTTGCCTTGTCTTCATTTTGGGAAGATTGGCCTTTTTGGGTTTCGGTTTGTGTTGTGTGTGCTCTTTAGGTGTATGGTAATATCCTTGATAATAGCAATAATCACAGTCATAATCATGGTTATCATAGTGTCGATAATATGATCTAGATCTTTGCGGATATTGACATTGATATTTCCTTGTCATTGGCTTAGGATGCACTTTTGGTGCTAGACGCTTAGCGTTTGATTTACTTGTAGAAGGTTTTTCCTTAGCCCTTCGAGCGCTTGGACATACTTTCTTTTGTAGATCATTTACTTTGGTCTTTCTTTTGACTGAGCCAGTGTTAACTTTTTCATTTGGTTTAATACCAATATTCTGAGTCTCATTCAGCGTTTGTCTGTTTGAACTTTCTCCAACAAAGGTTACACCTTTCCTCTATTGGTTGATATAACCACAGATGCTTTGGTTTTGTGACCAGATTTATCACAACCTAAACCGGTCTTTTCACCAAATGCTCTGGTTATTTTAGTCACATTAGCTAGCGTTCTAGAAGCTTTTGATAATGATGAGATAAGCTGCTCTGATTTAGCAAGTTTAGCGATCAATTCAGCTTCTCTCTTGACTATTATATCAATATCACCTTTTAATTGAATAATTTCACTCTCAAGCGCTTGGTTTTTCTCAATGCACTGTTGCTGAATTTGCAACTCTGCTTTGAGCGTCACTTTGTCGCTTTTGAGTGCTGAGATGATGTAAAGGTGATTTTGAAATATTTTTGCGGCTTCTTGACAATCATTATAATATTCTTTCACTTTGTCAAGTAATTCATCATAAGAAAGAGGATGATGCAGATCAGTGGTTACCTCAGATGGTAAGTCGTTAGATGCTTCATTATCTCTTGCCATGAGACAAATGAATGCTGAATCCTTTGATGGTTCATCATCGCTGCTTTCATCTGATGATTCCAAGTCCTCTTCAGGAGTATAGAGAGGTTCTGATTCTGCTAGCAAGCCTTGTTGTCTTAGATTGCTCCTGAATTGGTTTCTATCCGTGTGATCTTGCTTTGTAGGTTTAGACACATTTGGATATGGGCAATTAACTTGGAAGTGCCCTGGTCTCCTGCAGTTGTAACAGAGATTGGTCTTCATCTTTTGTTCGTTTGTTAATCTTGTGGATCACTGGTTTAACGCTGCAGGCATTGAGAGATCTTGCTGAGAGGGAGTTTGATATTGAATTGGAGCTCGGGAGGGAGACGCAGGATAGTGAGGCGCTTGATGTGAATTTTGTCCTGGGTGCTTAGGACTGTTTCCCTTCTTTCCATATTTCAGGAATTTCCTGAATCTATTTAGAAGCGCCAGTTCTTCTTCCTCACTTATATCCGAGCCTTTTTCTTTGATAGATTTTCCTTTGATTGATGCCATTAGCGCTCCAGATTCGATCACTGGATTACTTACTGCATCACTGGCCGAATTCAGCTCAAACTCAAATGCTTTGAGTTCTGAAAAAGCATCTTCTGGAGTTAGGCTGTCCAGATTGTTTGATTCTCTCATTGCAGTTGTTTTCATCAGGAATCTGCTTGGGAGACTTCTAAAGATTTTGACCACTGTTTCTCGATTTTGTAGCTCCATACCCAGAGATGTTAGTTCAGTGACAAGAGCTGTAAACCTCATGTCTAATTGCTCTAGCGTCTCATTAGGTAGCATCTTGAAGCCGTCGAATTTTTCTTTGGCAATTGATAATTTGTTTTCCTTTATTTGTGCTGAGCCAACACAAATAGTAGCCAACTTATCCCAAATTTCATTAGTTGTATTGCATGATTTGACTTTGTTGAATAAGTTGTCATTGTCACCAATGGTTGTGTATAACGCATTCCGACCGACATTGTCTAGATTGGCTCGTCGACGCTCATCGGTGGACCATTCTTGTTTGGGCTTCTCCACATAACCGTCAGGTGTTTCTTCTGTGGCTTCGGGCGCTTTGGTGATAACTTTGTATATTTTGATTGGCCCATCTGAAATGATATCACACATTTCATCATCACATGAACACAAATAAGTAAACGCTTTGACCTTCCAAGAGTCATAATTTGACTCGGTCAACTTGGGAACTTTAGAGAATGCCATGAAGAATTTAAAGTAATTTTAAAGCGACTATATATATAATTTTTTTAAAAAAAAATGGATCTGAACAAGCAGTTACGCTTGGAAACGCTTAGGTTTCATCTTCAACCGCTCTGATACCACTTGTTGGTCCCAAGTGGTATACGAAAGGGTCTAGAAGGGGGGGGGGGGTTGAATAGACCCTGAAGTCTTTTTTGACTTCTAAAAATTCGTATCACTTTGAAGTATTTGAACGCTCGGAAAGCTTTGAGCGCTGGGTGCGGCGCTTGAGAGATAATGACTTAAGCGCTAGTTTCAGGCGCTTGGGAAAAGTTAACTTAGACTTGGTGATTTCAACGCTTACCAAAGTAGGGCAGAGTTTAGTCACTAAATCAGGGTTAGCACAGCGGAAGTATTTTATAGCTTAGCGTTCGGTTTGTTAATCAAAAGTAGTCGCTTAGTTGTTTTAAAACTTTATCAGAATGTATGCAATATGAATAGTAAAGCAGTAAAACAATGAATGCTTAAAGAGGTAAATGACACAAGATATTTGTAAGGTTCACTAGGTAATGTAATCCCAGCTACGTCCTTCTTCTCCTTTTATCAGGGAGGTTTTCCACTATGATGATTATCGAAGAGTCACACAGAGACTTCTACAAGATAGAGGGAGATTGGATATGATCTCGGAACTCCTTGGTCACACAGATTTCAGCTCCACTAAAGACCTTCTATCCCCTTGCTTCTTTCACTCAGAAATGGTGCAAGTTACACTTGATCTCGGAACTCCTTGGTCACACAGATTTCAGCTCCAATAGAGATCAACTTCAACAAGCTTCTTTTACACAAAAATATTGCTTGTAAGTCAACCAGCTTTCTCACTCAGATGAAAGGTGTTGATGGTTTTGGTCACGGGTTTGTTTGTTTTTGGAAAGTTCAAACAACTTGGAGATATCTCAACAGTAGTGTAGGTTCTTCTTAAAAAAATATTTGAGATATGGGTGACTGTCTAGGAATGTATTTGAGAAGGCTTAAAAGGTTTTGGCTCTGGAGTGTATAAGCTCTTTCTAAAAAATTCAGCAACGTTTTTGGACCCTTTTTCTTATTTTTACGTCCAGATGTTTTTCTATGTGTATCTCTATTGTCCCTTTTGCTGAAAAGGTTATTTATAGATTGTTATGAGATTTTGTCCGTTGGACACCGTTGGAATCTCGTTTCCCTAAACATTCCATGAGTTCTGACAATCCTAACTTTGGGTATATTTAATTGGTTAGGCATGGTCTTAGTTTCATAAATCTGACAGTCTCGGTCAAAGATATGGCTTGCCCATAAGTTGTAGTGCTTATATTTTAATAGCACTTATCCGACTTTTGATGCATCTTGTTTTATGTCCGTTTGGGAATAATCTCCGTTGATTCATGCATCTTTGATAACTTGGGTTTGAATCTTCAGGTTACGCTTGGAGAACTAGACGCTTGAGCCTTTGGGGTTTAGGCTTCTTGAAAGTAGTCTTCTTTGTTAATCAGACGCTTGAGAGAGAGGTCACAATCTTTGCCCGATTCTTTAGACGCTTGTCCTTTCACTTTATCTTTGATAGACTCACTCAGAATTCTGTCATTGACTTAGTGTTAAGTACTTGGTCTAAGGTCCATAACAAATCTTGAGCGCTGAGTTCATAACCCGGGATAGTCTTTTAGCGTTTGACGGACGCTTGAGACTAATCTTTATCTTTACTGTTTCTTCAGACGCTTGATCTTCAACTTCATCACTTGGTAGACTCACACAGAATTCTTCTGGTGATTTAGCATCATATTCTTAGTCTAAACTCTATAAAGATAAAAATACAAGCCTAGTATAAACCATGAGCTTTCAGGCGCTTACACATTTGTTCTACGAAAGCTTTTATACTTTACATTTCTTGGGGTCTAACATGGAGTCCTATTTGTCATCATCAAAACATCTAACATGAAATTCTTAACAGAGATTGTTAGAGTGTATGCCCTCAAATGCCATAAAGAGGATAGATTTATAGGGCATGAACATTGTAACTAAACTATGGTTTTCCTAATTAATATAAGGCATTTGATTGTTGTTTTCTTATAGGCATTTGTAAGGTATAATAAACAACGTAAAGTCCTTGATGACAAGGCAAACCCTCTACCTTCTATGGGAAAGGAGGATAGGCACTAGAGTGGTTTGATCCCTATCATCTAAAAGGGTTCGCAAGTCTAAGAAATATTGATTGGGCATCAATAGTGAATACAGGCTTGTATGATATAAGTTTTGACAGAGAAAGTGCCAGTCATACACTATGGAAATGGTAGTGAGAACTTATGTCATAGACACATCAGTTGGACTAATATGTTCGAACACGACTCGCATCAGTTCATTACATGGGTATTCACTCATTGACGGTCAATGATGAAACTGATAAGTAGTGATAGGTACGTGTGAACCTCTGACCTGAGAAATCGAGTTGAAGATGTACTTGTGACATCAAGTCTGTCATTAGAGTAGTTAGATTCAAATCACCTGTTGGTGGAATCGACATCGAAGTGCAACTTGATGGGCAAGTAGCATTGTTAACTGATTTGCAATATGGAATTTATTCTCTCATAAGTGAATGAGTAAAATATCGTATGCGGGCATGAATAAGTGAGGATGAAAGTCTTTGGTCAAAGCATTTAAATACCTCGACTTATTATGAGCTTAGGTATATGGTCAAGTTATATGAGTTTGACTTTAAACCATGACTCTTACTTGACTGGGATATAAGAATAAAAGGTTTATACACGTACAGTATTCACGGCGTAAAGGTTTGGAATGATCCTATTCATTCGTTCTCAATTGGGTTACGGTGTGAGCCACGAGACTGGCTAGGTGTCACTCACACCCCTTAGGATCCCTCCCAATTGCCTTTTGAGACAAACCTAAAGAGTCGCGCTTAAAGGAAGTACAAAAGGAAAAACATGGGAAAAAGACTTGAGAGAAATTCACGGCATTGGATGTCGTAATTAATTAATTAATTATTGGATAATTTAATTAATTAATTAAATTAATGAGTTAATTAATTTCTTGGAGAAATTGAATTATAAATTAATTAGGAATTGAATTAATTGGATTATCAATTTATTTATTGAATAAATAAATTATCCGATTAATTAATTAGCAAGCAAGACGAAAGCCCGAAGGCCTCCGAGCCCACTAAGGGGCGGCCAAATAGATGCCCAAATAGGGCTCTTGCATGCTAGTGTTACTGTTTCATAATGATATAAATATATCACAAGGTGAAAAATAACAAAAGGCAATTTACATAACTTTCTCCCCAAGAAAAAATCTCCCACCTCTCTCTCTCTCTCTAGCCGTCTTTGACAAGGAAGAAAGGAGGAGTTTTTTGTTTTTGATTCCGGCGTGACGAATTAGAGACATTGGCAAATTCGGCGTTAAAGAAAAGGATCACGTTCAAAAATCAACATACGCGAGAACGGTAATTTTTCTATACAGAATTAAACACGAGGATTGGAGATGATTCGGGCTTTGGGAATTAAATTTACTTTCCGCTGCGTTTTATTCGTATAATTCCCAACATTTAGTGCCAAGCACAATCTTCTCATTTGCTTTGGCCAAAGACTTTGATCTCTATTTATCTATAATTACATAGGGTACATACTCATTCACTTATGAGAGAACAAACCCTATATTAGAAATCTGCTAAGATTACCAATTGCCCATCAAGTCCGCATTTCGAGGTTGACACCACCAAAGGGTGAATTGGCTAAATACTCTAGTGAAAGACTTGACGTCACAAGTGCATCTTCAGACTGATACTTCAGGTCAAAGGTTCACATATACCTATTACGCAAAATCAGTTCCGTCATTGACAGTCACATAGTGAAAACCCATGTGACAGAATTGATGCGATTCGTGTTCGAACATATCAGTTCCACTGACGTGTCTACAATCTTAATCTCCTGTCATCCCATGATACCAGACAGACACTCCCATGTCGGAGCTAAGATTGTACAAGTATTCGACGTCTTTATTTGTCCATTAAAGACTTCATAATACTTGCGAACTTATTTTAGTAATCAAGATCGATCTCTCTAGTGCCAATCTTCCTATCCCATAGGAAGTAGAGGGATCGCACTGAAAACATGGACAAAATGTTTTACACAACTTATAGATGCAGATAAGAATTAAGTGAAAACTCAATAATGCCTTTTATTTTTGATTATTTATCAAGATCTTGAATTCAAGAATTCTTCCAAAAATACTTAGAGAAGTAATTTTTGCTTTCACCTTAATCCCATACACTATTCCTTAGAGTTAGAATAAACGTTTATAGATCAACCTAGATAAAGATTATAAATGAGTGGGTATCCGGGGAGTGCATCAACTTTAGAGGAAAAACACTTGGGTCTCTAAAGTGAATCAAGAATCCGGGCAAGTGTGAATTTTGGTGGAGGAATTTGCAATCTTCATCAAAAGAAAAGGATGAGTCGGTTGATTCAAGGAACGAGGAGCAAGCTAGGGAGCTTACGTTGAGGAAGAAGAAACTCTTCGATTTTTACGAAAAATTGAATAAGGTAAGATCTTCTTTATTTAAGTTTTAAATAACTAGTGTAGAGATGCGCAAGCCTATGATACGTGATAAGCCCGTAGAATTAATAAACTCGCATGTTTAAATCCTAGAAACTAAAATTTTAATTTTTTTGTTGTACTTGGTCAGGCTACATGTATATTTCCCAACATTGATGGTCCAAAGTGGCATACGAAAGGGTCTAGAAGGGGGGGGTTGAATAGACCATGAAGTCTTTTTCGACTTCAAAAACTTTCGTATCACTTTTAAAGATTTGAACGCTTAGGAACCTGAGAGCTAGGTCAGGCGCTATAGTGAAGATAACTTAGACTTAGTGATTTTAGCAATTTACTAAAGTAGGGTAAAGCTTAGATCGCTTAATCAGGGTTAGCACAGCGGAAATGATTTTAAAGCGTTAGCATTCGTCTTAGGTCAAATAGTCGCTTAATCGTTTTACTTGTCTTTTTGAGAATAAGTGATAAAATGTAAAGCAAGACAACAAAACAGTAAATAATGAATGACACAAGAAATTGTAAGGTTCACTGGGTGGTGTAATCCCAGCTACGTCCTTCTTCTCCTTGAACACTTGGAGGAATTCCACTAAAATGATTATCGAAGGATCACACAAAGTCTTCTACAAAATAGAGGTGGAGATGATGATCTTGGGCTCCTTGATCACACAGACTTCAGCATGAATGAAGATCTTCACCAACAAGCTTCTCTCATTCAAAAATACTGCTTGTAGAGTTAACAACTTTTTCACACAGACAGAGGATGTTGAGGCCAAGCACGATTAAACCGTGTTGGTCCTAAGTGGCATACGAAAGGGTCTAGAAGGGGGGGAGGTTGAATAGACCTTGAAGTCTTTTTCGACTTCAAAAAGTTTCGTATTAAAAGATTGTTGGACGCTTGAAAAGATAGACGCTTGAGGTGTCTAACGCTTGACTTAAGCGTTCACTTAAAAAATTATTGACGCTTTAGCGAAGCGTCTGATGAAGACTGTTTTTAGGAAGTTAACTCAGACTTCAAGATCTGAATACTTTGACCAAGTAGGTTAAGCGTTCAGTTCTTTAATCAGTGTTAGCACAGCGGAATGATTTTTGGAGTCTTCTCTTTGAAAGCTTTAGCGTCACAAGAGGTTTCTTAGTTGCTTAAATTTTGGTTGTGTTTTACTTAATAAATTTATGCAATGATATGATAGGTGAAAGAATTGACTGAGAAGTAAATGACACAATATTTGTAAGGTTCGTTGGGTAGTGTAATCCCAACTGCGTCCTTCTTCTCCTCGAACACTTGGAGGCAATCCACTAAAATGATTCTCAAAGAATCACAAAGAATCTTCTACAAATTAGGGAGAGATGGATGTCGATGACTTGAGCTCCTTGATCACACAGATTTCTGCTCCAAATCACTTCAATCCCCTTGCTTCTTTCACCCAGAAATATGGCAAGTATCCAACTTCGACTTCACACAGATCGCGAGGCTTGGATAGAGGTTTTTCTAAAGAGGTTTGTTTGATTTTGATGAAGTTCAAACAACTGGAATATCTCAGTAGTAGAGTGGTTTCTTCAAAAAGAATGTTTGAGATATTGGGTTGACTGTCTCAGGATTTGATGAAAAGCAGAGAGAATATTTTCTTGAGTATTCTGCCTTTTCTGAGAGTTTAAGGAATGAGACTTCAATGCAACAGCAATTTGGCTTGATAATTGTTCTATGTTTGGCTTGTTGTTGAAGTTCTATTTATAGGCATTCTTGGAAAAAGTGTCTGTTTGACACATGCAAGGGCGTGTGTCTCTCACTTTCGCGAGTGAACAACTTTTTTCCTTTTTCCTAAAAATCTGCTGCACAAAAGTTGGTTCTGCAGTCTTTGAATTGTTGACAGTCCAATAGGATGGCTTCTCCGTACATCTGAAAGTGCTTATCACATTTAATGCTCTTATCAGCATTTAATGCAATTTGAACTAAATGTCCGTTGGCATTTAATGCACTGAGAATATTTGCATTAAACTCCTTTCGATCTGATGCTTCAGGAGAATGTTTGTCATTTGATAGACGCTTCATTCATGAACTGAAAGTTCAATTTAATCTGGAGGACTATTTAATGTTTAGACGCTTGGGAAAAGTCTTCAGACTTTATTTAGAAGTGTAGACGCTTGAAACTTCAGTCTTCGTTACTTGACACCTCACTCAGAACATGTCAGGCGCTTAGAGTGAACTTCTTCAAACTTCATTCACTATTGATTTCTTGGACGCTTGGAGTCTTCAGATTTCGCAGTCTTGATAAGCTCACTCAGAAAGTATCAAATGCTTAATCTAACCAACTTCTTGATCTAAGAATGTCAAAAGTAAAAGATAAAATAAAGCCTATACATTTCTAATGTTCAAATGCTCATATAAGTATCTATGAAATTTAAGCATACATAACTTTGGGGTCTAACAAGATTCCTAATTGTCATCATCAAAACATCTAACATGAAATTCCTAACAATTTCCCCCCTTTTTGATGATGGCAATACTTACTCTTCTATAGTTCAAGAGTTACGACAGCCAAAGTTAATAAGCGCTATGTTAGAAAGTTAGAGTTAGTTAAGCTTCAACGAGATGTTTCAGCTGAAAAATGTACTTTATATATATTCGGAGAATTCATACATTTTACAAACTATGTAGAAACAGAAAAGAAGGTTAAATTACAAAGAGCTGTCATGATCTACTTTCTTCTGGTAAGATTTCGTCGTCTGATCATTTCTGTTCTGATGGCTTCTTCGATGAGATCTTGAAGGGTGATCATTATCTGATGATCTCTGTCAATTACGAAATGGTTTTCCCTTTTTCTCCTTGTTTCATACACTCTATGTCGTCGATCCCATTCAGATGGATCAATACCCATATGCCTAAGCACTGCTCTGAACGCTTGAGATAAGTCTGAGAACTCCATTTCCACAGCCAAGTCTTGAGGAGTAGTAGGCTCTAGAAGTGGCGCTCGCTCCATCGGTATATTCAATTGTTCAAGTAGCGCTTGAGATGGCACAGGTATATCTGCTCTGAAAGCGATGGGAGGAAAACCAGTTCTTCTACTAGGAATTCCCGTGGCGGCAACCCATGAAGGGTAATTGGATTCGGGCAAAGGAGGAGGAGGTGGCAAGAAGACAAAATCTTGTGGATTTTTCGACTCTGGACGCTTCACTTCTTGACGCTTGGAACTTGAGTGAGCTCTTGAACTTGCATGAGCTTTCCTCTTTTCCCCCTCATTGCCATCATCAGCCTTTACTGTAGCTTCAGTAAGAATGGCAATTTGAGCAGCCATTTGGACCATGGATGCAGCCAACGCATCAAATTTTGCTTCAAGAGATTCTTTCATAGCAATTTGATTAGCTGCAAGTCCATCGATCATCGTCTGCATACGAGAGAGAGCAGTATCTACGGCAGCATCAGCAGCTCCGCGCATATGAGCAACTTGAGCGCTCATATTCTCCTTCTCGATCTTAGCTAAGTCTTCCTTGATCCAGTGGAGAGATTCTGCATGATTGGACGCTTGAGCGTTCATCTCTTCCAATGCTTCAGTGAGGAGAGGCACAAATGTTTGAAGCACATTCGGAGAGGTAGCTGGTTTTTTAAATTTTGAGGTGTGCTTTAGTGACTCGATAGATGGTTGGTGAAAATCTGGATTGAAGACAGACGAATGGATTGTTATCTCAGCAACCGTTGGAACAGGTGAAGTTGAAGTGTCGGCCACAGCCCCTGGTTGAGACGCTTGAGCTGGTTCCACTATGGGCGCTAAGGCAACTTCTGTATCAGATGTGGAAGGTAAAGAGGAGACAGTAGTTAGATGACTAAAGTCACAGAATCTGAAGTTGACCCTTCCAAAATCTGAATCAGCAAACTCCGTTGATGAACTGTTGATTAACTCATTTACTCGACAAATAGGAATGGTCAAGAAATCACTTAGAGTGCGGATTGGAGTGTCCATTGCTATGACCCAACTTGGTCCTAAGATCTGGAGCATGTGGTTAACAAAGATCTTGCAACGAGGAGCCTTAATAAAGAAGAGAGCATCGTCACGTGGAGTGAAGGAGAAACGTAGCACTTTATCTTTTGGCAACTCCAATGGACGCTCAGACTCTGATACGTACATTGCCATGTATTCTTCAACGTAAGGCAAGGCTGCACGCGAGATGTCCGAATTTCTTTCGAGTAAAGAGAGAACATAGGCATAGTGTTCTATCAGTTCCTGTAGGAAAGAGAAGAGCAATGGATACCCAAAAAGAGGTCTTATAATGGATCCATTTGGCTTTCTCAGGTTTGCAGTGAAGACGTTGTCGAAATCCCATAACGGAGGGAGCATCTTCAACATACGTCTGATGTTGTCTTCCTGCTGGCCAGGTGTAAGCGTTAAATCTGAAGTAGGCTTTGTGCCGCTTGTTGACGCTTGGCCACAGTAATTAATTGGCAAATCTGCAATCCTAGCCAACGCTTCACGCAGAAAGCGTTCAATTGGTTGACGAAAAGAAGGTAAGAGAGCAAGTAGCCCAACTCTTGCTTCTCGGCGCTGTAAGCAATATCGAGCAAACTGTCTTCTTTTATCTAGCATGCCGATTGTGAACAAGTGAGGTTCCTTGACCAGGTCTTCAAACTTATAACGCTGGCCAACGTAGGCTTCACACCAGGTAACCTCATTCATGCAGAACGTTGTGCCTGCATTCAGAATGGCACGAAAGCCTTCATGATAAATATCTCGGATGGCTTCAAAGCGATGCTTATCAGGTTGATAGTTTGCATTCAGGACGCTTTGTAAGAAGTAGTCAGCCTCTTCTTGAATGAGAGCGTTTAGAGAGGTAGGACGCTCACCGATATAGGGACTTTTATTTGTCCATAATCTTAGTGGGTTGGGAAGACTCTGATTAGCAGCACTGTGCACAACTGAACGAAAGTGGGAATAACCCTCTTTGTTTAAGATTTCCTCTTCAGGATTTAAAAGCTCCACAGGTAGACGCTCATAGGCTCTAATCTTGTAGTTTCTTGGAGCAAAACCTGAAGGCTTGCTGCGTCCCATATCCAGAAAGTAAGCTAAGTCCACATCCCCTTGTGGAATTCTATCAGTACCCTGTTTTTCAAATATCTGTATAGACGCTGGGTAGGAGGTAGAGGATCTCCATTGGCTAGTGCCAAGTAGTATGCAAATTCAACGCTTGAGACTGCATTGTTGAACAACATTTCTACAAGAGCCCGATCTCTATCAATTATCTTGGTTAAATCATTTTCAGCGACGATGTAACATTCTTCATTATAGCCAGCTGGAACGAATTCTTCTTCAGGAACTGGAGGCATATAATTGATTGAATGATCAATCGTCTTTAGTGGGTCGAGTTTGAAGAAGTGGCTAGGCGCTAGAACGTCTTCAGCAACACTCTGACCTTCTGAGCGTGCCTCTGTTATAGCCTGAACAGGGATAGGAGTCTGAACCTCTGTAGGAGCAGGTTCCTCAGCTTCAATTGCAGCAACTTCTGCGGCAACATCTTTAGCAATAGTGACAACTTCTGTCAAATCAACTACTATGAGCTTCTGACTCCTTTCTACGAGCTTCCATCTCCTTTATGATAGCTTCCATCTTGTTTATGCTAGCTTGTGACCTTGCACAATCTACATTCAACTGGTCCTCAAGAGTAGATGTCATCATTGGCTCTTGTTGATAGGAACTATCATATTGTTGGGAGGGAAGGCTACAGACATGGTCAAATCCTGAGGCATTGTTGTAACTCTATGTTGAGCTTGCAGGATTTATCCAACCAGGATGGTAAGTATGCTCATAGGTTTCCATTTTCATTGGGGTTGATGAGGCGACTGATGGATCCCAATCATGCGCCAATCCTGGTGAAAACATCATTCCATCATTGTTGTAACTCCATGTTGATCTTGAATGATTTAACCAACCGGGATGGTAAGTGTGCTCATAGGATTCCATAGGTGGTAAAACAATTGGCCCAGCTGTTCCTTGAATGTTTGGCATCATGTAATCCCTCATAAGGATTTGTGGAGATACCTCTGGTTGCTTTAGAGGGATGCCAAGCTTTGCAATTTCCCGACGCACCGCTTCTGCTAGGACAGCGGGATCTATGTGTGTATAAGGAGTCTCCATCGTGGCTTGCTGTGGTTGAGTCTCCCTTTGTAGTCTTACCCCTCGAGTAAATGTGCATTCAATCTCAGGGTCCAACTCCGCTAGTCCAATCCCATTAGTACGTGTCATGCACTAATGAGATCAATCTCGCACAAAGAAAGACAAAACAATTAGTAGAAAAAAAATTATCTAAGCTCAGAAAGAATAAGAGAATCTCAATATTAGATAAAAACAGTTGTCCACGGCAACGGCGCCAAAAACTTGACACGACAAAATCCTAGCAAGAGAACTAGATCGTGTAAGTAGTAAAGCGGATGTTTAACTCCAGGGTTATCGTATCCGCAGGGACAACTATAATCTAAGTACCAAGACTACTATATTACTCTTTTCTAAGTTAGATCGGTCGAAAAGAAGGTTGATTAACTAATTAATAAATACTAGAAAATAAACTAAGGTAACATCACACCAAATAAAGGGAGGAAACAATAGAAAGAAGTAATCAAGGCACATGGTTCAACCAATTATGCATTTCGATTGTGATTTAGATTTTATTGGATTATTAGATTGATTTAGCTAAGGCGAAATTCCCTAACATACGTACTACCCAATCTCTTGGCATAGCAACCCTACCCTTGGTAACGATTTCCTATATATCTCTATATGAAAACCCGATTAACGAGGATGCATTTATGGTCTAGGAATTCCCCACGTGAATGGAAAGCCACCTAAAGAAACCGAGTCTATCTCTAGTCGGTTTAACTATAGGGTATTCAATGTTTATATCTTCCCTAGGTTATTATCTCTCGATCTCTAACCTAGGCATTTTATCAAACACTTGGTGATCAAACAAGTGAAGCATTGAGATCAACTATTGAATACATAACTAAAACCAAAATTAATCCAATAAACACCAACAAAACAACAATCAAAATAACATAAATGGCCTATCCATGGCCTCAATCAAACAAGTTTAGCTCATATTCAAGTCAAAAGTGCAAATATAAATCATACAAGTCATAAGAGGTTGAACAAATTCAAGAAATAAATATGTAAAAACTCCCTAATTCTTGTAGAGATGTGGATTCCTTGTTGAATTCTCCATGTTTTGACCTTCAATTTCCTCTCCCAATCTCTTTCTCCCTCTCCTTTGGTGTGGCCGCTGCTATCTATGGGGTGTTAGGGTAAAAAATGGCTAAAAGGGGTATTTATAGACCAACCCGCTGCCTCGAACGCCACGGCATTGGCTACTGCATGTGAACGCCGCGGCGTTCGTGAATGAACGCCTCGTCCCCTGCTGCTCCGGCCAGTTTTGGTAAATTATGTATAACTTTCTCTACCGATGTCGGAATACACTGATTCAAGATGCTGTAGAATCCTAAAACAAAGCTCTACAACGTTCGCGAAGACACAAAATCCAAAATCAAACGTTAAAGAGGATAAAATTGTCTCACAAGTCACTGAATGAGAAAACTCCATCGTAAGACGTCTCTTCCGATGACGTTTTCACCTCCTTCCTTACATATAGGATCTTTGTCTTCAACATAAGAAACGTACCTTTGCCTCTTATCTTTCCATTGGTATAAGAAGTGTGTAATTTGGACATGGGTAGAGAAATCTATTCCATAAACTCTATCACTGCGCAGACAATTTGTATCTTTATGCATGATTTACCTTCAATCCTTGTTCTTTTCCTCCAAATGTTATGTTATTCTATAAAATATGAGAAAAAAAGGGTCAAAGTATCATATGTGATCAAATTATCAAGGAAACAATCAAAACTAAGTCGATAAACGGGGGAAAACTAGTGTAAAAATAACACATATCAACAGCTGTTGATGCTTCAGCAGTGGCTGGAACTAAAGCTATAATACGAGAACTATCCTCTATAAGAGCATGATCTTCTACAGATGTAGGAATAGAAAAGCTGTGGGAAGAAATAAACTTACCCTGAGAACTAGTCTCAACAACAATTCTTTGAGCGCTTGGCTCAACAGCGACTTGAGCGCTTGGCTCATCAGCAACTTGAGCGCTTGGCTCATCAGTCTCAGGCTCTTCAGGAACAGGAGCAACTCGACGCTTGCTAGTCCAGGAACGCTTGAAGATTTTCTTTACATTGACTCCTTCAACGAGCTTAGACGGTGGAGCGGGAGGATCAGCAGCTGGTTCTTCAAAGTCTATTTGTTTGATGATCCCTTCCAGCTTCCTTCGTTTGAGAGGTAACTTGTCCTCTACATCCTCATCGGTTTCCTCATCGTCCTTTTGAGAGGAGGCGGAAAATTGAACCTTGGGCTTTCTGGGAGCCCTCTTCTTCGTTGCAGCCGGACGCTTCACAGCTTCTTCTGGCACTGGACGTACTTCCAGACGCTCAGACAATGGTTTAGCGGCACCACCAATTTTTGGAGGATTGAACAGATTATTCAGAATCCTTTTTCCAAACAACTTGGACTTATTTAACGGAAGTCCAGACGAGTATACACACTATGATTTGTACAACAGGTCGCTTAGAACGAGTCCATAAGGTTTATTAGAGACGCTTAGACTGTCCCAAAACCTTCCAAAGATGTACTCACTCCAGTTGATTTTGATGTTGAGGAGTATAGCAGTCATCATCTGAAATTGTATAGGGTTCACCTTATGCATAGCACGCTTCTATCACATCAAACTGGCGGGTAATCACACGCTTCGAAAGAAGTTTGTAAACTTAATGCATAGCTTGTAAAGAAAATATTTTTATATTAAGAGTTGATTGGACTTGATTCAACGCTTAACTGATACCATTGGTTGGTATTTATGTTTGAGCGTCCAATATTTTATACAAAAATAATACTGAGCGTTTATGATCATGCATCTGAAAATTTTGATCATTGACGCTTACAGTTATGTTCAAGTACAATTTTAAGGTTCCCCCTAAATTTGATAACTTGTACCATTTGTTTTGTTTTTCAAAGAAGGCTTTTAGACATAAATCAAGTGGATTCCCCCTAAATTATATGTCTAATAAAATATGATGCTTGATGATTAAGCGTTTAAATCAATCATACCAAGTTCACTATTAAAGTGAGAAAACGTTGTTCGTTGAGTGCTTTGGTGAAGATATCTGCCAATTGTTTGTCAGTTCCAATGAAGTGCATGGAGATATCTTTCTTTTGAACGTGGTCACGAAAGAAATGGTATCTAATGTCAATGTGTTTGGTTCTGGAATGAAGAACAGGGTTTTGAGTCATGGCTAGAGCGCTTTGATTATCACAATGAATAGGGGTTGGACCTAGGATTATTACATAGTCTCTAAGTTGTTGCCTCATCCATAATACTTGTGCACAACAACTTCCTGCGGCTACATACTCAGCTTCGGCTGTGGAGGTAGCTATGGATTGTTGTTTCTTGCTATGCCATGAAACTAACCTATCACCTAGAAATTGACAGGTACCACTAGTGCTTTTACGATCTATTTTACAACCTGCAAAATCTGCATCTGAGTAACCAATTAGTTCAAAAGGAGAATCCCTAGGATACCATAAGCCCACATTCTGTGTGCCTTTTAGGTATTTAAGGATCTTCTTGGCAGCAATTAAGTGTGACTCTTTAGGATCAGCTTGAAATCGTGCACACATGCATACCGAAAACATAATATCAGGTCTACTGTCAGTAAGATAAAGAAGTGATCCAATGATACCTCTATAATTAGTGATATCAACTTTCTTTCCACTTTCATCTTTATCTAACTTAAGCGTTTGGCTCATTGGAATTTTTGAAAATGATGCCTTTTCCATACCAAATTTCTTAATCATGTCTCTTGTATATTTAGCTTGGTTAATAAATATGCCATTAGGGAGTTGTTTAACTTGTAGTCCTAAGAAGAAAGTTAATTCACCCATCATGCTCATTTTAAATTGTTCTTGCATCACTTTTGAAAATTTCTCACACAGACGCTTGTTAGTAGAACCAAATATAATATCATCAACATAAATTTGAACTAAGAGAATATCTTCGTTATTGGTAATTTTAAACAACGTTGTGTCAACGCTGCCTTTTGAAAAGCCTTTACCAATAAGAAGGATAGAGAGAGTGTCATACCATGCTCGGGGTGCTTGCTTAAGCCCGTAAAGTGCTTTTTCTAACTTGTAAACCATACCCTTACCATGATTGTTGATGAATCCTGGTGGTTGCTCCACATATACTTCTTCTTGGAGTTTACGATTCAGGAAGGCACTCTTCACGTCCATTTGATACACCATGAACTTGTTGAACGCTGCATACGCTAGAAACATGCGAATTGCTTCAAGGCGAGCAACAGGAGCGTAAGTCTCATCAAAGTCAATACCCTCCTCTTGGCAGTATCCTTGAGCTACGAGTCTGGCCTTGTTTCTTATAACAATGCCGTTCTCATCCATCTTGTTTCTATATACCCATCTAGTTCCAATAACTCCTTGGTGAGTTGGTCTTGGTACTAGCATCCAAACCTTATTTCGTTCGAACTGATTAAGCTCTTCTTGCATAGCTTCAATCCAACTTGGGTCAATTAGCACTTCATCCACTTTCTTAGGTTCCATTTGAGATAGAAAGCTTGCGAACATAGCCTCATTGAACGTAGCGGCTCTAGTCCTAACAGGTGCTTCAATATCTCCAATAATCTGCTCAGGTGGATGATCACGCAGCCATAATCTGTCTGGTTGGAAGGGGTCAAGAGGTTGAACATGCGCTTGAGGAACAGACGCTTGACTACCTTCTTGCGTAGGTGCTTCAAGTTCACAATTCCTTGTGTGCTCTTGATGATCATTCTCTTCATGATCATCAGCATTTCTTACATGATAATTTAGAGTAATCTCACGAGTATTCTTAGGAGATGGCACTGAGTTCTCATCATCGTCGTCAGTATCTTCATCAATAGTAATCTTAGACGCTTGATGACATAGATCTTCAACTCCTACATCATTTAAATTAACCTTACTCGGCTCTTGGTTAGCATCATCAAAAACAACATGAATAGATTCCTCAACCTTCGATTTGATCTTATTGAGAATGCGAAAATTCTTTCCATTTTTGGCGTAGCCTAGAAAGATTCCCTCATCCGCTTTAGGATCAAAAGTCTTTAGGCTTTGGGATCCATTATTATGGATAAAACATTTAGAACCAAAGACGTGAAAATATGAAACATTTGGCTTACGTCCCTTCCATAGTTCATATGGAGTTTTTCCATGTTGTTTGTTGATCATGCAGCGGTTTTGAGTGTAACAGGCAGTGTTGATCGCTTCGGCCCAAAATCTAGGAGCAAGCTTGGATTCTGCTAACATAGTCCTAGCGGCTTCCTTAAGCGTTCGGTTCCGGCGCTCAGCAACACCATTTTGTTGGGGAGTTCTGGGAGCTGAATACTCATGATGTATTCCATCTTCTGCACAAAACTTCTCAACAATCTTGTTAGTAAACTCAGTACCGTGATCACTTCTTATTCTTGCAACCTTAAGATTTTTCAATGTTTGAAGTTGTCGAATAAGCGTTGTTAACTTGTCACATGTTTCATCTTTGGATGAAAGAAATTCCACCCAGGTAAATCGAGAGAAATCATCTACTATCACCAAAGTATATTTTTTACCGCTTACACTGATCGTTTGAACGGGTCCAAACAAATCCATGTGAAGTAGTTCAAGTATTCTGGAGGTAGATAGATGAGGTTTTCTCTTGAATGATGATTTAATTTGTTTACCCATTTGACAAGCGTCACAAAGACGATCCTTATGAAATGGTCCATTTGGTAATCCCTCTACAAGATTTTGACTTATTAGCTGAGAGATTGTCTTAAAGTTGAGGTGATTCATTTTTCTATGCCATAACCAACCCATTTTAGATTCACTTTTAGCAACAAAACATGTTGGGTTGTTATCACGTGTTGAACCCCAATCTACCAAATATACGTTGTTAGTTCTTTTTCCTTTCAATTTAGTAGACTTAGTCTTAGCGTCGTTTATATAGCAGCAGTCACTTGAGAATATGACTTCAAAGCCTTTATCACAGAATTGACTTATGCTTAATAAATTGTGCTTCAGACCCTCAACAAAATAAACATCACTTATCATGATGTTCCCCCTATGCACAGTACCTATACCTTTGGTTTTACCTTTGGAGTTGTCGCCAAATACAACCTGAGGACCATTGGCAACTTGATAGTTGATCAGAAGATCTTTGGAACCAGTCATGTGCCTTGACGATCCACTATCAAAGTACCATACAGATGTATCGGCTCTAGCTCTAGGTACCTGCAATCAAAAAGGGAAGTTCTATTTCTGTTTAGGTACCCATTGTTGCTTGGGTCCTTCAACATTAGTAACATTGTTAGTTTGAATTAGAACTTTAGGAACCCATCTTCATTGTAGCAATATTGGCCTCTTTGGGTTTCACATTGTGCTGTGTGTGCTTTTTGGGTGTATAATAATATCCTCGATTATAATAATAGTCATAATCATAATCATCATAGTATCGATAATATGATCTTGACTGTCTTGGATATTGACGCTGGTATTTCCTTGGCGCTGGCTTGGGTTGCTCTTTTGGTGCTGGACGCTTAGCGCTTGACTCACAGTGGTCAGTCTTATCTTTAGCCTTTTGAGCGTTTGGATAAACCCGCCTTTGTGAATCATTTGCCTTAGCCTTACCCTTGCCTGAGTTAGCTTTGACTTTCTCATTTGGCCTCTTACCATTGTCACTTGGTTCATTTTGAGTTTGACCTTGTGAACCTTTTCCAACAAAGATAACACCCTTTCTTTTGTTGTTTGTCGTAACATTAGATTGATTGGATTGTTTACTGAGTTTATCGCATCCTAAACCGGTCTTCTCACCAAATAATCTGGTTACTTCAGTCACATTATCCAACTATCTTGAAGCTTTTGATAATAATGAGATGAGCTGCTCTGATTTAGCAAGTCTAGCGATCAAATCAGCTTCTCTCTTGACTATTATATCAAGATCATTTTTTAATTGAATAATTTCACTCTCAAGTGATTGGTTCTTCTCAATGCACTATTGCTAAACTCGCAACTCTGCTCTGAGCGTCACTTTATCTCTTGTGAGTGATGAGATAATAGCAAGATCATTTTGATATATTTTGGCAGCTTCTTGACATTCATTGTAGTATTCTTTGACTTTGTCAAGTAATTCATCATAAGAAAGAGGAATTGATAATTCATTGATTACCTTAGGAGACGCTTCATTGTCTCTGGCCATGAGACATATGAGCGCTGAGTCATCTAATGGTTCATCATCATCACTACAAAAAAATCTGATGATTCTAAATCTTCAGGTGTGGATGCTGGTTCTAATTCCACTAGCAAACCTTGTTGACGAAGGTTGCTCCTGAATTGGTTTCTATCCAAATAATCCTGCCTTGAGGACTTGGATACGTTTGGATAAGGGCAATTTACCTGGTAGTGCCCTGGTTTCCTGCAATTGTAACAAAGATTAGTTTTCATCTTTTGTTCATTTGTTAACCTTGCAATGTGTGGTTTTGAGACCACTGGAGCTGGGAGACTTTGAGTAGACGCTTGGTATTGAACAGGCGCTTGGGGTGAAGGAACAGAATACTGAGGCGCTTGAAACTGTTGTTGCATAGGAGAGGGCGCTTGATATGAACTTTGTCCTTGATTATTAAGACCTTTTCCTTTCTTTTCATATCTCAAGAACTTCCTGAATCTATTCAGCAAAGCCAACTCTTCTTCCTCATTGATATCTGAATTCTTTCCTTTATTACCCGATTTACCCTTGATTGATGCAATAAGCGCTCCAGCTTCAATCACTGGATTACTCACAATATCACTGGCAGAATTCAACTCGAACTCAAATGCTTTTAGCTCTGAAAAGGCATCTTCTGGAGTTAGGAGATCCAGCATATTTGATTCTCTCATAGCGGTTGTCTTCATCAAGAATTTACTTGGTAAGCTTCTAAAGATTTTAACCACCATTTCTCGGTTCTGTAAATCCATTCCCAACGATGTAAGTTCTGTAACTAGAGCTGTAAATCTTATATCCAATTGCTCTAAAGTTTCATTGGGTAGCATCTTAAATCCGTTAAACTTTTCCTTGGCAATGGAAAGTTTGTTTTCTTTGATTTGAGCTGAACCACCACAAATCGTAGCCAACTTATCCAATATTTCTTTAGTAGTTTTGCAAGACTTGATCTTGTTAAATAAGTTGTCATTATCACCAATAGCCGTATATAGAGTGTTACGACCAACATTGTCCAAATTAGCTCTTCGACGCTCATCTGGAGTCCATTCTTGTTTTGGTTTCTTCCGTGGCTCCAGGCGCTCTTGTGATAACTTTGTATATTTTGATTGGCCCATCTGAAATAATATCACACATGTCATCATCACATGAACAGAGATATGTAAATGCTTTGACTTTCCATGTGTCAAAATTTGATTCAGTCAGTTTGGGAACTTTAGCAAATGCCATATCGAAAAATTTTAAACACAACTGGATTTTGAAAGAAAAGGATCTAAACAAGCAGTTATGCTTAGTAATTTTAAAATTTCAATTTTAACCGCTCTGATACCACTTGTTGGTCCCAAGTGGCATACGAAAGGGTCTAGAAAGGGGGGCGGTTGACTAGACCCTGAAGTCTTTTTCGACTTCAAAAAGTTTCGTACTAAAAGATTTTTGGACGCTTGAAAAGATAGACGCTTGAGGTGTCTAACGCTTGACTTAAGCGTTCACTTAAAAAATTATTGACGCTTTGGCGAAGCGTCTGATGAAGACTATTTTTAGGAAGTTAACTCAGACTTCAAGATCTGAATACTTTGACCAAGTAGGTTAAGCGTTCAGTTCTTTAATCAGTGTTAGCACAGCGGAATGATTTTTGGAGTCTTCTCTTTGAAAGCTTTAGCGTCACAAGAGGTTTCTTAGTTACTTAAATTTTGGTTGTGTTTTACTTAATCAATTTATGCAATGATATGATAGATGAAAGAATTGACTGAGAAGTAAATGACACAATATTTGTAAGGTTCGTTGGGTGGTGTAATCCCAACTGCGTCCTTCTTCTCCTCGAACGCTTGGAGGCAATCCACTAAAATGATTCTCAAAGAATCACACAGAATCTTCTACAAATTAGGGAGAGATGGATGTCGATGACTTGAGCTCTTTGATCACACAGATTTCTGCTCCAAATCACTTCAATCCCCTTGCTTCTTTCACCCAGAAATATGGCAAGTATCCAACTTCGACTTCACACAGATCGTGAGGCTTGGATAGAGGTTTTTCTAAAGAGGTTTGTTTGATTTTGATGAAGTTCAAACAACTGGAATATCTCAGTAGTAGAGTAGTTTCTTCAAAAAGAATGTTTGAGATATTGGGTTGACTGTCTCAGGATTTGATGAAAAGCAGAGAGAATATTTTCTTGAGTATTCTGGCTTTTCTGAGAGTTTAAGGAATGAGACTTCAATGCAACAGCAATTTGGCTTGATAATTGTTCTATGTTTGGCTTGTTGTTGAAGTTCTATTTATAGGCATTCTTGGAAAAAGTGTCCGTTTGACACATGCAAGGGCGCGTGTCTCTCACTTTTGCGAGTGAACAACTTTTGTCCGTTTTCCTGAAAATCTGCTGCACAAAAGTTGGTGCTGCAGTCTTTGAATTGTTGACAGTCCAATAGGATGGCTTCTCCGTACGTCTGAAAGTGCTTATCACACTTAATGCTCTTATCAGCATTTAATGCAATTTGAATTAAATGCCCGTTGGCATTTAATGCACTGAGAATATTTACATTAAACTCCTTTCGATCTGACGCTTCAGGAGAATGTTTGTCATTTGATAGACGCTTCATTCATGAACTGAAAGTTTAATTTAATCTGGAGAACTATTTAATGTTTAGACGCTTGGGAAAAGTCTTCAGACTTTATTTAGAAGTGTAAACGCTTGAAACTTCAGTCTTCGTTACTTGACACCTCACTCAGAACATGTCAGGCGCTTAGAGTGAACTTCTTCAAACTTCATTCACTATTGATTTCTTGGACGCTTGGAGTCTTCAGATTTCGCAGTCTTGATAAGCTCACTCAGAAAGTATCAAACGATTAATCTAACCAACTTCTTGATCTAAGAATGTCAAAAGTAAAAGATAAAATAAAGCCTATACATTTCTAATGTTCAAATGCTCATATAAGTATCTATGAAATTTAAGCATACATAACTTTGGGGTCTAACAAGATTCCTAATTGTCATCATCAAAACATCTAACATGAAATTCCTAACAAATCGTGTGCTGGGAGCACGGCATACACCGCGCCATGCGCCCAGCGCATGGACCTGTTTTGGGGCCCGGGTTTTCGTGACTCGGGCCCTAAGGGGTCGGGTTATATTTTCCTAAGTTCCAAATTTTTATTGAATAGGTGTTTGGGCTATTTTAGTTATCCGGGTGGGTCAAAAGGATGATGACCCGGATTTAATTAAAAAGGGGCCCAAATTGTTTTGATTAAAATTGTGGATAATTCAATAAATTAGTTATTGGGCCTAATTAATTAATTTTGAATATGCCAATGGTTGGTAATTTAATTTTGATAAAATTAAGCCCAATATAGTTTTTATTGATCTTTATTTGAATGAAATAATTAATTAATAAACTCTTGGAGAATTTTATTTATTAAGTTATTTATTTAAATAAAGAATTCTCATAAATAGGATTATTTTCATATGAATCAATAAAATTTGAAATTTTATTGTGAAAATTAATTAAGTTGGACTAATTAATTTTTTATTAATCACCAACATAAGTGCTTTATTTATCGCGAGCATGTATTATGTGATGGTGACATATGTCTATGGGCTTAGGTTGCTTCTTTTGATTGTGTATTTCTTTTGATGGGTTGTAAGGGCCGGTTTGAGCCCATTTTATTTTATTTCTAGATTTATGTATAGGTTTTAAATTACCTCTTGTAATAAATAGAAATAGAATAGGCCTTTCAAGATGGAGATCATGCAAAAGAAGAGGAGCTTGGAGCCCACGAAGATTGGCTAGGCTTTTCTTTTTCAATTTTATGATGGCCCATTCGCTTGGGCCCTCTAGATAGAAGCCCATAAACATGTGTGTTGTATTATTGCTTTCGATGCATGTTCATTAGTTGTATGAAGCATGTGTGTTATCAATATGCGCTATATAAATTGGTAAATGTGCAAAGTGAGACGAAATCGTTTGACTTCAGACGCTGATCTTAAACTTTATCTCTGATAGACTCACCTAGAATTCTACGAGGAACTTGGTATCAATACTTAGTCTAAAATCTACAAAGATAAAATTTACAAGCTAAATAAAATTACAACCTTTCAAACGCTTATACAATTGTTCTATGAAAATATAAACTTACATTCTTTTTGGGGTCTAACATAAAATCCTATCTTTTCATCATCAAAACATCTGACATGAAATTTCCTAACAAACATAGTTGTCTATCAATTGACGTATTAATACATTTAATATGACATATTAGTACATTTCAATTGACGTATGAATTCTAGTCAATTGACATATTATTGTCTATCAATCCACGTATGGGCACACTTAATATGACGTATTAATACTTAATATTGATGTATAAATGCAAGTTAATTGACATATTATTTTCTAGAAATTGACGTATGATTGTCTATCAATTAACGTAATAATATATTTAATATGACGTATTGGTACATTCAAATTGATGTATGAATGATAATCAATTGACATATTATTGTATATCTATCGACGTAAAGGTACACTTAATATGGCGTATTAATACATAATATTGATGTATGGTTGCAAGTCAATTAACATATTATTTTTTGAAAATGACGTTTGGTTGGCTATCAGTTGACGTAATAATATATTTAATATGATGTATTAATACATTCAAATTGACATATGAATGCTAGCCAATTGACGTATTATTGTCTATCAATTGATGTATAGGTACACTTAATATAACATATTAATACATAATATCGACGTATGAATGCATATCAATTTTAGCTTACGTTTGAAGGAAAAATTATTTGGTTCTGGACATTTCTTGATAATGTGTCATACATTTTTAGAAAGCCTTATATGTCTAATTTTAAAAGAAAAAATATTTTATTATTTCGAGCATCGTACAGTGCATTATGGACATTTTCGTGAAGTCACGCAAAACTGTCTATAAATTTTAACTTACATTTGAAGATGACGTATTATTTAAATAAAGACGACCTACGTGTATGATCTAACGATGTATGTATATAGTCTAATGATGTATGTGGTCAAATAAGTTGACATATTAGTATATATAAATTATACATTTTAAATGACGTATTTCAACAACAAACCGAAGTATTAAATGGATGTATTATTTCATTCAATGTGACGTATGATTTCATATCAATTGACGTACTTTCTCTATTTACAAACGCATTTGTATATTAAAATTGATGTATTAGTACATTAAATGGACGCATTATTTCATTTTAACTGACGTATGATTTCATATCAATTGACGTATTTTTATCTATTAATTGACGTATTTGGGACATTAAAACTGATGTATTAGTACATAAAATAGACCTATTATTAGTACATAAAACTATTTCATACTTGACATTTCTTGATAATGTATCATACATTTTCATAAATCTCTATGTGTCTACTTTTAAATAAAAAAGCGGTTTATGATTCCAAGCATCGTACATTGCATTATGGACTTTGTCGTGAAGTCGCGCAAAATTACCTACAAATTTTAGCTTACGTTTATAGACAAAACTGCTTCATCTTAGACGTATCTTGATAATGTGTCATACATATTAAGAACTATCTATGTGTCTACTTTCAATATAAAAAAAATCGATTTATAATTTCGAGCATCCTACAACGCGTTATAGAATTTCTCGTGAGATTGCGCAAAATTATAGAAACTTTTTAGCTTACATTTGAATAAAAAATTGTTTCATACTAGATTGTTCTTGACAATATGTCATACATTTTATGAAAGCCCTATGTTTCTACTTTTAAAGAAAAAAAATGGTTTAACCGAGCATTCTACAATGCGCTATAAACTTTCTCGTGAAGTCCTGCAAAACTTTCATTAAATTTTTGCTTATATATCAGACGTTTCTCGATAATGTGACATACTTATTTAGAAAGCCCTATGTGTCTATTTTCAAAATAAAAAAATGGCTTATAATTTCGAGCATGCTACAACGCGTTATAGAATTTCTCGTAAGATTGCGCAAAACTGTTAAATATTATTTGAAAATACGTCTATTGTGCACTTAATATACGTCGAACATGGCTTATGTGTACTGCAGTTGCTGTTCATATGAAATTCAAAAATAAAAATAAAAATTGTACTCGAAATATAGTCAATTTGGATCTCGATTTGTTCCTTTCATCATGGAGAACAAAATGGTGTCACCTTTGAATAGCTACAATCGCCGGAAAAGTCTATGTAATCGGATTTGTGGTGAAGGGGAAAAGAAAAAAGAGAAGAGAGAATAGAGAAGTGGAGAAGAAGGTGAATAAAAATTAATAAAATTAGGGGCATTTTCTTCTTTTCAGGTGGGTAGGGAGTGAATTCAAATTTACATCATGAACTAGGGAGTTCATCATGTAAAATTATGGGTAGGAACTGATTTTTAATTTTAATTAGGGATTAGGGATTTTTGACCAATTTTTCCATAAATAAAATGTAGCATAAATATGAATTAAAATTAAAGAATATTTTTGTACAGAAAAATTTTCAGGTAAAAGTCGTCCAGGGAGGCAGTGAGTATTTTTTTGCGATGGTTGGGCTTTTTTTGGCATTTTTTTGATAGATGGTAAGTGCCCAATTCCAAATATAATAAGGGTGTAAATTGTATTTAAATCCATAAATTAAAAGGAAGAAAAAGATAAAACGAGGACGAAGTGGATAATGGCAGGCACAAATAAACCTATAGATGAATTATGGAATTAATTATTAGGGAAACAAGTCAAATCACGTTTGAGATCAACCAAGCAACTTAATCATAATTATACTCAAAACTTGTTAGTTTAATGGTATCAATTTATATTTGCATGTGGAAAGTTTTGGATTCAATTCCAAGTTGTCACAAGTTATCACATTTCTCTTCTTATTTGGAATCTTATAGGGTTTATGTAGCACATGATTAAAAATTATCGTGCCGAGTTTATCTAGTCGAGATACTCCCCTTCGTCTAGAATTAAATAAATAAAAAATATTAACCATAATTATCATCATAATTTAATAGAAAAGATCAGGACCATTGGATAAGCTACGAGACTTCACTGTAGTCGCCCACTGTTTACAATCAAAGAAAATTCTAGAATTAAACCGAATTCAATGGAGTTGGTCTATTCAATATAATTGAATCCAAGTGATTTAAATTATTTTTACTATCTTATCCCTGCAACCAATGGTGTATGGTGTATCGGCCCTGTTGGACCCAGTCCGACATAGAATCAGCCAAAGTTGTGTTAGGATTTAGGAGTTCTTTATTATAGAAGTCCTAATGGTGGCCATTGGACAAGATTTGGACGGTTCAAATGTGACATTTCGTGTGCCAAAATGGAAGAGAAAAACGTTCTTAACTCATTAGTAATGCAATTTTGTTAGAAGAAATACGATTAATAAACAGAGAAAAGAAAGAATTGTTGTTAGTAGTGACGACGATATAGATGAAATAAATTAGTTTATTAGTTAGATAATGTTAGTTAATTAATCTTAGCAATAGGTGATAACTAAATTTTTTTTTTAATAAATCGGTTACATGATATGAATATCAAATTGCTACAAATTTCAACCAACTAAACTATTGCATATATCTAACAACTACAATGAAAGTAGAGAAAAGCCCACGCACTTTTCGGTGGGAGTCAAACTCAAGACATCTAACATTTTAGGGCCTCAATTTTGTCAATAAAACTAGGTTTCATCGGCGATAACTAATACGTTTGAAGGAGGAAAACAAAGATCATTGTGATTTGGTGTGATAAAGTTGTTTCTTTCTTGCTATTTTTTCTCTATATATTTTTGTGAGAGTGGATATTCTCCTCTAGAATTGATTCAATGTATTTTGTGTGTCTATCTCGTTTAAAATTACGTTAATCTTCTGGAAGTTTCTGGATTTCTTCTCCCCATCAAATTAGATTGTATAATCACGATACACATAGATACACCAATGGGAGAAGTACTCAAGAATTCACCAGAGAATCAAAGTAAAAGAAATCAATTCTGGAGATGAAATCTAGGGTTTACAAAGCAAAGAAGTTACAAAGAGGTTAAGAGAAGAATTACAATGATCAATCTACCCAATCGATAATGAATCTGACTGCTAATTTCATATTTATACTAATCCTAGCTTAACTAGCAGAATAACAACCCTTTTCTAATGTTGTGCACGTTGCCTTTTGTATAAGTTTCCCTTCCTTCCTGCGTTTTTATCTTTATTTACTTTCCTTCCTGCGTTTTTGTAAGTTGTATCTGACTTTTGCATTTTTTATTTCTTTTGACTGTTTGCTTGTTTCCCTCTTCAGGTTCAGCCATATCAAATCCACCCCCATTAAAGAATCCTTGTCCTCAAGGATGGAAGTTTGGAAATTGCTGTTGAAAGGAGTACATGTCTTCCCAGGTGCTATCCTCTGGAACTGAGTTAAACCACTTCACTAAAATTTGCATGATTGGACGATTATTCTTTTTGGCGATGCGGCGGTCAAGAATAGATCTGGCTGGAGTACAAGCTTGTCGTGTTGTGTGAGCATAACTGGTAAGTCTGGAGTGCAAGTGTGGGCTCCAATTTGTTTCTTTAATTGAGATACGTGAAAGGTTGAGTGAATTTTGCTATGTGCTGGTAATTGAAGCTGATACACCACCTTTCCTACTCTGTTGATAACCTGAAATGGACCAAAAAACCGAGGTGAAAGTTTATGATAAGAATGAGGGTTTAAAGATAATTGTTTATAGGGTTGTAGTCTGATAAAGACCCAATCCCCCACTTGGAATTCTCTCTCACTTCTGTGTTTGTCACTCTGTTTTTTCATCCTCGATTGGGCAGTAATCAAGTGATTTTTCAATAATCTCAAAGTAGCTTACCTATTCTGTAGACTCCTATCAACCAAATCCAGTTTTGATTCAAATGCAATGTAAGACTGGTACATAGGGGGATTCTGGCCATATACCACCTCAAAAGGGGTCATTTTTGTTGATGAATGGTAAGTAGTATTGTACCAATATTCAGCTAGAGATAACCATTGACTCCACTCTTTGGGTCTGTCAAAACATATGCACCTCAGATAACTTTCTAAACACCTGTTAACCACCTCAGTTTGGCCATTTGTCTGAGGTGGTAGGCAGTAGAAGTCAGGAGCTTAACCTTCTGTAGTTTGAACAACTCTTGCCAAAAATGACTTAGAAAGATGGATCCTCTGTCACTGACTATTGTACTAGGTAAACCATGTAGTTTAAAGATAGTGTTGAAGAAAGTTTGGGCTACTGTGATAGCAGTATAGGGGTGTTTTAGAGCCATAAAATGGGCATACTTGCTAAGCCTGTCAACTACAACTAAGATGGAGTCTTTTCCCCCAAAATTGGGTAGTCCATCAATAAAGTCAAGAGATATATCTTGCCAAATAGAATCCGGGATGGGCAATGGTTGCATTAGGCCAGGACTAGAGACATTTTCCCCACTACACCTTTGACATACTTCACAAGCCCAGACAAAATTATGTACAACTGTTTTCAAACCCCTCCAATAAAGACTTTCTTTAATTCTTTGGTAAGTAGCATGTATACCCGAGTGACCCCCTAATGGGCTTCTATGATGAAGTGCCAGGATCTCAGCTCTTAAAATAGCATCAGAGCCCACTACCAATTTGCCTTTCCTAGTAAGCAGTCCCCTTCTGAATTCATACTTAGGATTGGGGTTTGGTTCAGTGTTGATGGAGGTGATGAGCTCTTGTATTTTGGGGTCCATAGTCCAGCTAGTTTTAATTTTTGTAATGAGATCTGACTTAATAGTGATGATAGCATTGCATTCCCCTTCCTTAGCATGTGGAAGTCTAGATAATGCATCTGCTACAATGTTCTCATTCCCTTTTTTATAAGCAATAGAGTAATCATTGTTAGGAATCCTATACATGAAAACAGAGAATTGCAGCGGAAAATTCGAGGATTCCTACTGGAAGATCACAAAAATAGATCCAATGATTTTTAATGTGTTTCGCGATAATTAGAACGAATGATTCGTTTACTGATTCTGCAGAACAGCAATCCTCTAAGGGCTTGTGTCTCTAAAGCTTCACGCGAAACGAGCCTTCCAAAGATCCCGAAACTCCTCCTTCTTTGCAGTAGTGGACGGCTAGAGAAGAAAGAGGGGAGAAAGTTCTTCTCTTTTTGTGTTGTGTTTCTGTCTTATCTTAGGGTTTGTTCCACTGTAGGAGTCCTTTTAAACTCAACTAGCTTGTGGAACAAGTTGGAGGCTACTTCAACCCTAAGTGGCCGCCCCTCCTAGGGCTTCCTTGGACTGGGTGGGCTTTTAATTGGCTTGTCTAATTTCTAGCTCATCTGTATATATTTAATTTAAATCTAATTTAAATATAATATATACTATTAATTAATTCCTTTTAATTAATATACTAATTAAATATTTAATTTAATCTAATTAAATTAAATATTTAATTAATTGATTTAATCTAATTAAATCAATCAGTCCATTTAATTCTTTCTAAAAGATTTACACAAAAAGATACATCCCGTTCGTTTCTTATAGTGTGACTCTTTAGGTTCGTCTCAATTGGCCAAGGGAGGAATTACCTAAGGATGTGAGTGTCACCTAGCCAGTCCTGTGGACTCACATCGTAACCCAAATGAGTATGAAATGAATGAATCATTTTACGAACCCCTTGATCATAAATTTCGTATGAGTATAAACTCTTCACTGATGTATCCCGATCAAGTGAGAGTCATAGAAAATGTCAAACTCACTAAACTTGATACTGTGCATTAGATTATAGCATAATGAAATTACTAAACTACCCTCAGTGTCCCACATGAGTTAGTTGACACGCAAAATCCTAGCAAGTATACTAGGTCGTGCAAAGTAATAAAGTGGACTATTTAGCCCGGGTGTATCGTCTCCACAGGGACAATTGGATTCAATGCTCGTAATTGCTATATTACCTATTTCTAAGCTAAATCAAACTATAAGATGATGGATAATTATACTATGAAAATAATCAAAGATAAATATGTGATAAACAAGATAATTAATCAAATGGAAGAAGATGATTGGGTTATGATCCTACTATGTTCTATCCTATGCTCATGAACTTCTCAATTATCCGGATTCTTAGAACGTTCTTGTTATGGCGAAACCTCCTAATGTATTTATTATTCAATCTCTTGAAATAACAAGCATGTACTAGTTAACAACTTCCTATATCTCTATAGTGAAGATTGAATTAACTAACATGCATTTAGGTTCAAAGGAATTCTTTGTTTACGAAGATCCTACATTCAATCGGATCATCTTATCACAAAAAGCCACACAATGCAATCGATTCTATCTCTAGTCAATTGTTACGTTATGATGTTTGATTTTTCGATCTCCCTTTATCTCTCTCCTCTTCGTCTCAAGACAAAGCATTATATTAAATACATGGTGATCATTCATGTGAAAGCATTAAGCATAAAATCAAACATGTAACAAGAATGTAATAAATCCGGAAATTAATCATTCATTAAACACAAAAACATCACAAAGTATTCACATAACCCAACCACAAAGATGCTTAGCTCATACTTACAATAACAAATGATTCAACAATTCTATAAGACATAGTTGATAAACTAATCAAAGAGAAAGAGTTGAATTACTCCCTATTACAAGGTGTGAATCCAAGCTTTGATGATGAAAAATGTCTCCTCAAGCATCCTTGGGTCTTCCTATGGCTTCCCTATGTGTTTTTAGAACAAGTGTAGCCTTTTGGTAAGTGAAGAATGTATAAAAACGTCCAAAAACGGCAGATATAAAAAATAGAGCAGTGTCGCGGCACAAAAAGTGCGAAGCATTTTTTCGAATCAAGACCGCGGTCCTGTGCCGCGGTCGTCTCACGCTGAATTCGCAGTTTTCGTATTGTAATCATAACTATCCCTACAGATGTCGGATTGAGGTGATTCAAGTTGCTACGTGAAGCTAAGACAATGCTCTACAATATTGGAGAAGAAACCTTAGTCTTATTCGGGCTGTAAGCGGATGAAAATCACGTTTCTATATGAGCATTGTGTAAAATCTTTCATCAACTATCTTCTTTTGTTTCTTTCTTCAATTTCAAGCTCAATTTGGATCTCCTTTCTCGTCTTTCATGCGTAAATCAACTTGTATCCTACAAAAAAAAATCTATACCAATCAAAGCATTATGAGGGATAAAAAGTGATCAAAGTAACGATCAAATCATATCACAATGGGGCATAAAATACTGTAAAATATGGACTTATCAACTACCCCCCAACTAGGCTATGATCGTCTCGATCAATAAATGGCGAAAAAGTACTCATAAGTTCAGATTTTACGCTGTGATTCGGGATCTTTTAAAGACTGAATGTTTCAGAACCAAGTACGCACATATGTTAGAGTTAGTGCCCGGCGCACCAATTATTGGGCGCCATTCTATGTAATAGTAACTCTAGAGTTGAACAATCGTTTTCTTTTAAATAAAGTCAATCTCTTTTATAAGTGTGGCATGTCTTTATTCTTAAATTAGTTTTTACTTTGGCTTAGAATAAAGTCCCGAAGGCTCACACATAGCTATGGGACATCATTGCACATTGGGTGTGGCAATGATGGAATATGTCTCGAAGGCTGTGATCTTTAAACAAATGTTCCAAGTCGTAAAAGGGTTCATCGAGATAAAGGGATATCGATCCAACCCGAAAGACTTGCTCATATGATGCATACTCTGGGAGAAGTGTATCTCGTTCCATAGATACTGGCACGGTGAAAGCCAATGCATATATGAGGGTTGCCATTCTGGTGATGGGAGAACTGAACAACCCCATGGAAGTTTCTAAAATGGATTCCCAGTCGAATGTGGAACTTCCAGTGGTCTTGTAGTATAAGAGTAATCCTTATGGACCTAAGATTCCATTGGATGTCTTATGCGTAACCGCACGTGTTCTTGATTTGTTACATGATCACTTTAGATGATCGAATATGGGCAAACTCAGACATATGCGTCTTACGTGGTAAGGCACGTGAGAATCGAGAGGAATCTATCTCTGACATTAGCCTGTCGGTTAATCTCCTATGGTTACATAGTGAATCGACTTAAGGAATCTTCGGCCGAAGTATGATATCTAAAGAGGCGTAGGGTTTCCTCGTTTAGATAGTCGAAGTCGATTTCACATAACGTGGGAAACATAGGATTGAATTAATAGAGCTTCGACCTAAGCCACTGCTCTAGATTCAATCGGGAGATTAGGTAGAGGGATCTTACTTATGCGAGGATCAAGATCGCAAAAGGCGTATCTTTACTTTTGTTTTATCTAGGTCTTCGGGACCCTATGCTAGGTGGGCAACCGCGATTTGTAAGTGCCGAGAATTAGCTTGGTGACTAATTCGAGGCTTGATTAAATCAAAGGATTGATTTAATCTAGTACTTTCCATTTTAGGAAGGTACACTAGCACTGTGGGAAGGTGTACTTACTACTAGATAAAAACGAGCCTAAGGGGTCACACACTTACTCGAGAGAGTCACTGTTTGAATAAAATGTGATTAATCAATTTTGAGGAAATTGAGGGAATTAGGAAAGTGTAGTACTTTCCTAATATGGAATATAAATTAATTGAAGGATTCAATTAATTTTACTCTTTTAATTAATCTTGTAGAATTAATTAAATTAATGGACCTAGTAGAGTCCAAGTATTTTATTTAATTCGGTAAAGCCCAAGTTAAATAACTAATATGTTGGAAATTAAATTGGTTGGATTTAATTAGACTTGTATTTAATTAATGGGTTGAGCCTATAATTAAATTAAGAAGTCAAAATTAAATCCTAGAGTCCAATTAATGGTGTTGACCGATTTTATGTCTTGAAATAAGGGAGGGGGGCGATTTTAATATGGTGGAGGAGGAAAAGAGTTTTCCCCTTCTTTAAGTCTTCATAGGATAAAGATTACTAGAGAGTTTAGGAGAAAGGAAGTTTCATTTTCCTAATTGGACTCTAGGTAATCTTCACCTATAAATAAGAGATGATGAAGACTAAATCAAGGATGCTTGAAATCTGAAATTTTCGCCCCCTCCAAGCCACTAAAAATCGGCCACCTTTTCTCCTTCTTTCCAACACGACGTCGTTCTATTCATGTGTTGAATTAAACGACTTAGAAATATTCCTACCCTTCACATATTCGAGCCTAAGGCAAGCTTAGAATTGTTTTGTTGTCTAGCACGCAAGGCAAAACAATTGGTGACTTGAACGAGGTGTGGATACATCTTAGAGGTGCGACGCTTGGAGCACTCTAAATCGAAAGATACGAAAAGACGACGGACAATTTCTCACCCAAGGGAAATTGTGTGGATTTGCACCACAGGGTTGCTGTGATCCAAAGCTCGAGGTGAAAACGAAATTTTCGAAAGGTATAATTTCGTTTACCTCCCTGTAAATTCGATCGAACCAACCCATATTCCTGTTTTCGGGTGGTTGTACATTTACTCATGTAAAATTTTAACTTCCGCTGCCACGAGTCACCCGAGGGAATGAGTCAACCCAACAACATAAGGCTCAATTTTTGCACTTCCCACAAAAGAGGTGGATGTCAATCCCTCGAAAATAGTCATGATAAGTTACACGTTGCCTAGAACATTCAACAATTTGAAAACCTCTAAAACATCTTGAATTCCATCTCTTAATCATGAACTCCAAATCCATTTTTATGTCAAGAGCACACTTTAAACAGGATTATGCAAACTCATTAGATAATAAAAACATTAAAACACTTCAAAACTTTGCTAACCAATCGGTGTGCATGAAATGTGAAAGTCAAGATCAAAAGGTCTTTTTGGCTTGTAACGTAAGGCTAGGTAATGGCTTGGACGGGAATATATGGATAAAGTGACTAAACTCAAGAAAGCATACAACTCAATATCATCGAGCTAAACACTCACTTATCAACCGAATAAATCTCTACATCTCGCCACTTATAGCTTTTCGATTTCTTTTCCCCATTGAACTCATAACCCCAAAACTTACTTCTTTTGATGCAAGGGGTCGAAAAAAAAATGATTCCCAAACCAAATAAATTACATTGAAGCTCAGTTCGTAGCCAAGTCGAGAGAGAGCTCGCATAATATATTTTTCGGTAACTTTCAATCTCTCGACTCTTTAGCCAACTTACAACATTTCTTTTTCCTCTCTTTATTTCACATAAACTCAAGACGCCAAAAATTCTCAACATCACCAAGAACTAACGCACCTTTTAACCCATTATTACATGAGATTCAAAAACCAAAACAAAGTGTAAACCCAAATTAAAGCCAAATGATATGAAGATATATGCTCTCTTACTTGGGAAATAAACTTTGTTTTTGTTTCTTTTAGGCTAAAGGGTCGTTGGTGTGGCTTGCGAAAGAAAATCAAATGGTGGTTTTTAGTGTGCTTAACACACTCCATTCTTATCAATACGGCTCAAAATAAGTTCTAGAGATTATGTAATATCGTGAAGACCAGTTGTAAGGTTAAAGAAAATGAAAGATGGCCTAAATCATTTCATGACTTCGCACACTCAACACACACTTCAAAGTTGACAAATTGAAAGTTCAATGCTTTAAATCCTCAACAATTCACATAAGCATGGCTAAAAAGGCTTTCACATATAAAATACGACAAATGATTTCATCTTAGATGAAGTAGAGACACTCAAATGAATCATGTTCCAAGCAAAGGTATAACAAAACATGAATTTGAAATCATTGACAATCATAGTTTTCTAATCCCAAATCAAGTATGAAACTTAGCAAATGAGTACAAGTTACACCATATCACCACATCACAATTAAATTGGGACGTCTATCCCACCCCCCAACTAATCTAGCACATTGTCCCCAATGAGCGGACATACATATGTAAAGTAAAGGAAAGAAAGACGTCCCTGATGTTTGAAGCTATGTGATGTCCAAAAAGCGAAAGAGTAACAAGGCAAAAAGTCTTAAAATAATGCCTAGCCAGCTGTGAAGTTAGAAAAACAAGAAGAGACAAAAAAAAAACATCATCAAAACAACTAAAACACACAAAACGAGAAAAACAAAACAAAAATAAAAATAACGAAAATGAAAGAAAGCATGTAAAACGTGGGTTGCCTCCCACGAAGCGCTTGTTTTAAGTCATTAGCTCGACTCCCTTGCACTGCTCATGGTAGATCATAAGGAGCAATGCCAACTTTGTATAGATGAGCCTTTTTGTGCTTTTTCCAATTGCGTAAAGGCTTCTCATTTCCCATCACATTCACAAATCCTGAAAAAATAAGATATGAGCTCAGATTCACTTTTATAAAAATGTAATAAAATTGTAAATAACTAAAAGTGAATTTTAAAGATGGGGAGTTTTCCATTGATGGTTTTAATAAGTATGTGGCCAGGCTTAACTCCCTGAGCCTTGATTCTGACAACTTTAGTGGTGATATATCCCAGTGACTTGTATATCTTCGGATCTCCTCATTCTCAACCGTAGTATCACTGGGTTCTTAGTGTATGCCTCGAACGGGCCACTAAAGTTGTAAACTTTGTCTTCAACCTCCAACACTCTAGCTCTCTGGTTATTGATGCACATTCTTAAGAAATCAAGAGATATGCTGGTAGGTGGCGTTGGATTCTTGAATATTTCTAATGCTTTTTCTTGGTCATTTGATGGAGTGGATTTTGGGATCCAGTGATGTTATATCTACTTCACCACACATAGATTCTGAAGGTAGTGCTGGTGTAGCAATGGGTTGTAGACAATGTGGTGTCGAATCAACAACTTGTTCAACTTCTGTATCAGATACCTCATCATTCTCCTCTGTGCCACTCTGAGAAGTGTCTGATGATCTCTCTGCCAATAAGTTGGAAAGTTGGTTGAGTTGTGTTTACAATTCCATTATAGATGCTTCGAGATTTTGAGACCGCTCATAGTTCGACTTCATCGGCTCATCGTTCGACTTCATCCATTGGATCATCAACTCCTCAAAACTTGGGTTCCTATCACATTGTTGCTGATAATTCCCATGGTTCTGAAAGTTAGCCGATTCAAATTCTCCCTGCATTAGAAAGAGGGACCTATCTTGTTGCAGGTATGCTTGTGAATCTCTCATAACATAATAACTCAATGGCAAGTCTTGCTGACTTCTCCATCCGTGTTGACAATAATCGCTATGATGAGCGTCTCCACACCACGAACATAAATCTTGCACTTGACTCCCGTATTCGGCACCTTCATCCCATCCTTGTTTTGACCAATAAAAGTCATAGTTGCTCATACATTCAAGAATTAAAAAAAAAAAACATAGCAAAAATAAAATAAAACAACTTAGTCTTAGAGAAGATAAGTGAATTACAATATCAACCAACGCAATTGTCCCCGGCAACGGCGCCAAAAACTTGACACGCGAAATCCTAGCAAGTATACTAGGTCGTGCAAAGTAATAAAGTGGACTATTTAGCCCGGGGTGTATCGTCTCCACAGGGACAATTGGATTCAATGCTCGTAATTGCTATATTATCTATTTCTAAGCTAAATCAAATTATAAGATGATGGATAATTATACTATGAAAATAATCAAAGATAAATATGTGATAAACAAGATAATTAATCCAATGGAAGAAGATGATTGGGTTATGATCCTACTATGTTATATCCTATGCTCATGAACTTCTCAATTATCCGGATTCTTAGAACGTTCTTGTTATGGTGAAACCCCCTAATGTATTTATTATTCAATCTCTTGAAATAACAAACCTATACTAGTTAACAACTTCCTATATCTCTATAGTTAAGATTGAATTAACTAACATGCATTTAGGTTCAAAGGAATTCCTTGTTTAAGAAGATCCTACATTCAATCGGGTCATCTTATCACAAAAAGCCACACAACGCAATCGATTCTATCTCTAGTCAATTGTTACGTTATGATGTTTGATTTTTTGATCTGCCTTTATCTATCTCCTCTCGGTCTCAAGACAAAGCATTATATCAAACACATGGTGATCATTCATGTGAAAGCATTAAGCATAAAATCAAACATGTAACAAGAATGTAATAAATCCAGAAATTAATCATTCATTAAACACAAAACATCACAAAGTATTCACATAACCCAACCACAAAGATGCTTAGCTCATACTTACAATAACAAATGATTCAACAATTCTATAAAACATAGTTGATAAACTAATCAAAGAGAAAGAATTGAATTACTCCCTATTACCAGGTGTGAATCCAAGCTTTGATGATGAAAAATGTCTCCTCAAGCTTCATTGGGTCTTCATATGGCTTCCCTGTGTGTTTTTAGAACAAGTGTAGCCTTTTGGTAAGTGAAGAATGTATAAAAACGTCCAAAAACGGCGGATATAAAAAATAGAACAGCAGGGCACTGAGCCACGGCACAAAAAGTGCGAAGCATTTTTTCGAATCAAGACCGCGGTCCTGTGCCGCGGTCGTCTCACGCTGAATTCGCAGTTTTCGTATTTTAATCATAACTATCCCTACAAATGTCGGATTGAGGTGATTCAAGTTTCTACGCGAAGCTAAGACAATGCTCTACAATATTGGAGAAGAAACCTTAGTCTTATTCGGGCTGTAAGAGGATGAAAATCTCGTTTCTATATGAGCATTGTGTAAAATCTTTCATCAACTATCTTCTTTTGTTTCTTTCTTCAATTTCAAGCTCAATTTGGATCTCCTTTCTCGTCTTTCATGCATAAATCAACTTGTATCCTACAAAACAAAATCTATACCAATCAAAGAATTATGAGGGATAAAAAGTGTTCAAAGTAACGATCAAATCATATCACATTGGGGCATAAAATAATGTAAAATATGGACTTATCATTAGTTGTTATGCTTTGGCCAAAGACTTTCTAATTTCATTAGCCTATAATCGCACAGGATACATACTCATTTACTATCAAGATAATGAATCCCATCTTGGCGATCACTGATCAACTGCTACTTGTCTCATTGATATCGCACTTCGGGGTCCACCCCACCGACGGGTGATATGGGCCAAACTACTCTGGTAACAGATCCAACAATAAAAGCACATTGATTGTGAACCCTCAGGTCTAAGGCTCACGCATACTATTACGATCAGTAATCCAATCATTGACAGTCACTGAGTAAATACCCATGTGATCGAATTACTACGATCCGTGTTCGAATATGTCAATTCCATTGACATATCTATGATACTTGCTCCCACTATCCCTATAGTGTTCGACTGGCACTCATCGTCAGAGCATGTGTCATACAAGTCGAATCTTAATGCCCAAGCAAGATTCTTTGACTTGCGAACCTTTTTAAGTGATAAGGTGTAAGACTCTTCCCATGCCACGTCTTTATTCCATAAATGGCAAAGAGCCAAACCTTTATTCACATGGACTATATGTTCAATACTTATTTAGATGCCATAAAGATTTATACGAACAAAATACAGATGCCCTTATTAATATCATTTTAATAGTTTGTACAACATAATACGATACCCTAATCTAACTATTTGTCCTCATTGGCATCTAGGGCATATACCTAACAATCTCCCACTTGCACTTAATGTCAATCGCTTTGGTATCTTATACCCATCTTCTCAAGATGTTGCTCTAGCACCGCCTGCGCTAATGGCTTAGTGAGTGGGTCAGCTGCGTTATCCGCTGAGGCTATTTTCTACACGGCGATGTCGCCTCTTCCAACAATTTCTCGAATTATGTGATATCTCCTCTCTGTGTTTGGATTTGTTGTGAGACCTTGGATCCTTTGCTTGCGCGATGGCTCAGTTGTTGTCACACCATAGTGGCAACGGAAGCTCCATACTAGGAACAACTTGAAGTTCAATAATGAACTTCTTTATCTAAACAGCCTCCTTGGTCGCCTCCGAGGCTGCCACATAGTCAGCTTCGGTGGTCGAATCGGCAGTTGTGCTTTGCTTGGAACTTTTCCAAGACACTGCTCCACCGTTCAAAGTGAATATGAACCCAGAAGTGGATTTTCGATCATCGATCTCAGATTGGAAATCTAAATCAGTATAATCGTCCACTTTCATTTCTCCATTACCATATGTGAGGACCATATCTTTAGTTCTTCTCAAGTACCTTAAGATTGATTTCACGGCCATCTAATGTTCTTTGCCTAGGTTAGCTTGAAACCTAATTACTACGCTCACAGCATATGCAAGATCTGGTCTCGTGCATAACATAGCGTACATAAGATTTCCCACTGCCGAGGCATAGGGGATGGTACTCATTTCTCTTCGATTTTCCTCACTTTGAGGACTCATCTTTTTGGAGAGATGAATTCCATGTCTCATGGGCAAAAGACCTCTTTTAGAATTTTCCATCCCAAATCGCTTTAGGAACTTTTCTAAATAGAGGGCTTGGGAGAGACCTATTGTCTTATTCGATCTATCCCTGTAGATTCGAATTCCTAGGACATAGGTGGCTTCTCCTAAGTCTTTCATGGAGAATGTGCTTGAAAGCCATGTCTTAACCGAAGTTAGCAAACCTGTATCATTCCCTATAAGTAGAATGTCGTCCACGTATAGTACCAGGAATGATATCTTGCTCCCACTGACCTTTTTATAGACACATGGTTCATCCTCGTTTTTGATGAAGCCGTTGTTTCGTACTTCTTCATCAAAACAAAGGTTCCAACTGCGAGAGGCCTGCTTCAGTCCATAAATGGACCTATTTAACTTGCAGGCCTTATGAGAATCGGCATTTGATATGAAACCTTTGGGCTGCTCCATATAGATATCCTCCTCGAGGAATCCATTTAGGAAGGCGGTTTTCACATCCATTTGCCAGATTTCATAATTCAGGTATGCAGCTATTGAAAGTAGAATTCTAATGGATTTGATCATAGCTACTGGTGAAAAGGTTTCCTCATAGTCAATGCCCTCGTTTTTACTATACCCTTTCGCCACTAGCCTGGCCTTATAGGTATCCACCTTGCCTTCCGGACCTATCTTTCTCTTATAGATCCATTTGCATCCAATAGGTACAATACCTTTGGAAGGGTTTACTAGATTCCAGACTTGGTTCGAATACATCGAATTCATTTCCACTTTCATAGCTTCATGTCATTTTGCAGAATCCATGTCCATCATTGCCTGGTCATAACTAGAGGGATCATCTCCATGGTTTCCTTCTGCTACTGCATACAAATTATGCTTTCCTTGTAGCAGAGAACCATATCTCGCAGGCGGTTGAGATACTCTAGTAGACCTGCGCACGGATGGTTGTGTCGTTTCTGGGTCGGGTTGGGTCTCTTGAACAGTGTCTTCCACAAGGGATTCATTTTGTTCTTGTAGAACAATACTTCTACCAGCTCCTCCTGCTCGAATGAATTCTTCTTCGAGAAAGATTTCCTGTAAGGTAACAATGATTCTCTGATCATCGAAAAGGTAGAAAAGGTATCCCATAGAATCCTCGGGATATCCAACGAATTGTTCTTTCATGGACCTAGCCTCCAATTTCTCTGACTTGGTCTTTTTCACGTAAGCTGAGCAACCCTATATTCTTATGTGTTTCAGATTAGACTTCCTTCCATGCCATATCTGATACGGTGTTTTAGGAACAGATTTGGAGGGACATCTATTCAGAATATGAGTAGCTGTAAGCAACGCGTGTCCCCACAGTGAAATAGGCAAATCTGTGTAGCTGAGCATGGATCGAACCATGTCCAACAGTGTTCGATTCCTTCGTTCTGCTACGCCATTTAATTGTGGAGTTGCTGGAGGAGTAAGCTGTAACAGTATGTCATGTTCTCGAAGAAACTGGTCAAACTCGGCACTCATATATTCGCCACCGCGATCAGACCAAAGTGTCTTGATATGATGCCTGGTTTGGTTTTCGACTAAAGTCTTGAATTCAATGAATTTCTCCAATGATTCAGACTTGTACTTCATTAGATACACGTAGCCATACCTAGAATGGTCATCGGTAAATGTAATGAAGTACTGAAAACCACCGCGGGTCATATTTCCAAATGGTCCGCACACATCAGTATGAACTAGACCTAAGACTTCTATGGTTCTTTCAAAATTCCCTGTGAAGGGGGACTTGGTCATTTTGCCTTAGATACAAGACTCACAAGTGGGATAGGGATCTGATCTCAATGAGTCTATGACTCTATCCTTTTCTAACTCGTGTAATCTTTGGTCCCGACATGACCTATTCTCAAGTGCCACAGTTGTCTTAAGTTTGTATCATACATTCTGCGTTTTCTTGTTACAGCATTGACATTACAATCATTTTGGACATTAATATAATATAAACCATTTATTAAAGACGCATTGCCGACACATTCATTTCTAAAATAAATGTCACAAGAATTGTTCATAAAGGAAAATAAATAACCTTTCCTGACTAAACTAGGAATTGAAACAATATTCTTAAGCCCCTTGGGCAAAACAAGGCAATTGTCTAAATATAATAAATGTCCAGATCATAAACTAAGGGAAGTGGTGCCAATGTGTGAGGCTACTACACTATGACCGCTGCCAACATTGATTATCACTTCACCATACTCCAGCTTCTTACTTCTTTCCAGCTCCTAGTTCATAACACATATGTGAGCACTAGCCCCAGAGTCTAGAATCCAGGAAGTTGAAAATATGGTAACAGAACAATTTGTTTTTAAAACATTAAGTTCTATACCTGAAGCTATTTCTGCTTTCAGATTGGGACAGTCACGTTTCCAGTGTCCCATATCATGGCAGTGAAGACATTTGTCTGTCTTCTTTGGACCTCTTCCCTTGAACCCTTTGTTTCTCCCTTTGCCTGTGTCACTCGACATTTTAGACACTCCCAATTGCTTTTTGCCTTTGCCCTTCTTCTTTCTGAAGGGCTTGGATGTCCCTGTGGTAACGGCTAAAGCAACTTCCTTCCCCTTGGGCTTCATCTGACCTTGAGCAGTTGAGAGCTTGTTCAATAGCCCAGCTAATGTGCACTCAATGTCGTTCATGTTGAAGTTCACAATAAATTATGAAAAGGATTTGGGGAGTGACTGAAGAATGAGATCTCTCTGAAGGTGGAAGTCCATGGTAAAATCAAGAGCTTACAATCTCTCGATCATGGAAATCATTTTTATGACGTGGGTGCCCACATCTTCACCTTCTCCCATCCTTGCGCCAAAGAGCTCTCTCGATATGTCATACCGAGCAGTCCTACTGTGCTCTCCGTACAGCTCCTTGAGGTGCAACAACACTGATTTTGCGTCATCCATGTTTTCATGGGATCGCTGCAGGTCGTTGCTCATGGAGCCGAGCATGTAACTTTTAACACGAGTATCATCCTTGATCCAAGTGTTATAGTTATCATGGGCGTCTTCATCGTCATCATCTCCAGGGACAGGGGGACGATTTCCCTCGAGTACATAGCCCAGTGATTCTAAGCTAAGGACAATCTTTAGGTTTCTGAGCCAGTCGACAAAGTTAAGTCCAGAGAGGACATTCTTTTCAAGCAGTATGGATAGAGGGTTATTAACCATTTTGAGAGAGATAAAATTACTGCAGAAAAATTAACCAAGATTCAATTAGATAATTATGTTGTACCCAAGTAAAAATTAGGACTTCAATTTTTAACTTAGCTCCCACTACATTTTTCGAACCATTGCACTCCCACTGCAATGAATGGAAATCTCGTTGGAAAGATTTCATAGTGAGTGATTGAGTTCTTCAAAAATTTCATTGAATTGCAATCTGTAACGATGTATGGCTCATTGGAACTTTTGAAGTGACATGCCATGTCAACCAGTCTTACTGATGATTCAATCTACCTTTGGCTCATGGATCACTCAACCTCAGCCTGTAACGAAATATTGCTGGTGATCCATTTAAGTACTTTCCCATCAACTCTTATCGATCTAACAGTTGAATCTTATCTTGCAACCTGTAACGGTGTATGGGATAAGATTTGCTTCGACCGATGGCATCAAATGCACTTGAAGAGATGTGGATTATGAATTAATGCATAACCCCCATTAGTCGGGACGACGCCATGCATAACTTATAATCCCATCTTTTCCAAGTTTGATGGAGAGCCAGGATATCCAATATCCCTTACTTACTTAGTATTTAATGTGGGAGAATTTTTGAAAAATTAAGGTCTCACTTTGCACATTAATTTATCACGCGCATATATGGACTATAATCATGCATGCATAGAAAAACCTAGTTATTCTAACAACATGTATTTCCATGGACATTCTAGATTGATCCAAGCCAATAGATCAATCAGGGGGATAGGGGTCTATTACAAATCTAATTTCTAATAGATCTTCGGGCTCCAAGCTAGAAAAGGTCCTACCTCTAATATACACAACTCAGAAAGCACCCTATACATCATACTACCAAAATTGAAAGTACAAACTGGGGGGCAATTGCCCAATACAACCCAGATAATACCAAAGCGGTAAAACCCTAAGTCCATGGAAGCATCCACCACAACATACATCAAAGCATGTAAGAAAACTATTTAAGTTTATGTTGGTTTTGAGTTTAAAATCGAAAAGAAATTCAAAAACCGATTAAATCTAATTTAATTAGAAAAGATGAATTTTAATTTCAATTTTAAAAGAAAATAAATTCAATTTATTATACAGGAAATAAGTCAAACTTATTCCTAATTTATTTTGGAAAAATATAATCAACCTAAAATAAATCTTATTTATTTAGTCGTCGCAAATCATAAATAAAATTCCAATTTAATTTATGATATTATTACATCCAATTTAATATTAAAGTCAAATCCAATTTTAACTTAATTAAATCCAATTTAATTTTTAAGAAAAACATTTTTAGGAAAAAAGGTTTTTTGACAAATCATGGGTCGAATTTGCCTATTAGGATCAAACCCTAATATTTATTAATTTATATATATATATATATATATATATATATATATATTTAAATATAAAGATATAAATATATATATATATTAATACACTGGGTCGGGCCCTGTTGCAGCCCGTTAGGGCGCACGAAAGTACGCCGGGCTAAGGCCCAGCGCATGTGTGTTGGGCTTCGGCCCAGCACGCCTAGAGCGGCAGTAGTTCCGCCGCCACCCTTCCCTTTTTTTTTGTTTTGTTTTTCTAATTACACGAATGGGATGGTGCTCGCGTGTGCTTCAAAAATACATGGTGGTGTCACCCCGAGTCACCGTTGCCGACGGCGAAAAACATGTAATCGTGCGACGATTTCAAGGCGATGAATATTTCCAAAAATTTTAGATTTAACATCGAATATTAAACATATAAAATCAAATTTTTTAAAAAATCCAATTTTTTTAACCAACATAACTTAAACGCAAAAATCATCAGATCCGTCTAAGTCGTCTCTGATACCACTGTTAGGAATCCTATACATGAAAATAGAGAATTAGTGGAAGATTCGAGAATTCCTACCAGCAGATCACAAAAATAGATCCGATGATTTTTTATGTGTTTCGCGATAATTAGAACAAATAAAAATACCTTTTTGATTCGTTTACTGATCCTGCAGAACAGCAATCCTCCAAGGGCTCCTGTCTCTAAAGCTTCATGCGAAAAGAGCTTTCCAAAGATGCAGAAACTCCTCCTTCTTTGCAGTAGTGGATGGCTAGAGAGGAGAGAGGGGAGAGAGTTCTTTTCTTTTTGTGTTGTGTTTCTTTCTTGTCTTAGGGTTTGTTCTACTGTAGGAGTCCTTTTAAACTCAACTAGCTTGTGGAACAAGTTGGAGGCTACTCCAACCCTAAGTGGCCGCCCTTCCTGGGGCTTTCTTGGACTGGGTGGGCTTTTAATTGGCTTGTCTAATTTCTAGCCCATCTGTATATATTTAATTTAAATCTAATTTAAATATAATATATACTATTAATTAATTCCTTTTAATTAATATACTAATTAAATAATTTAATTTCATCTAATTAAATTAAATATTTAATTAATTGATTTAATCTAATTAAATCAATCAGTCCATTTAATTCTTTCTAAAAGATTTACACAAAAAGATACATCCCGTTCGTTTCTTATAACGCGACTCTTTAGGTTCGTCTCAATTGGCAAAGGGAGGAATTACCTAAGGATGTGAGTGTCACCTAGCCAGTCTCGTGGACTCACATCGTAACCCCATTGAGTACGAAATGAATAAATCATTTTACGAACCTCTTGATCATAAATGTTGTATGAGTATAAGCCATTCACTGATGTATCCCGATCAAGTGAGAGTCATGAAAAATGTCAAACTCACTAAACTTGATACTGTGCATTAGATTATAGCATAATGAAATTACTAAACTACCCTCAGTGTCCCACATGAGTTAGTCGGTATGCTTTGGCCAAAGACTTTATAATTTCGTTAACCTATAATCGCACAGGATACATACTAGTTTACTATCGAGACAGTGAATCTCATCTTGGCGATCATTGATCAACTGCTACTTGTCTCATTGATATCGCACTTCAAGGTCGACCCCACCGACGGGTGATATGGGCCTAACTACTCTGGTAACAGATCCAACAATACAAGCACATTGATCATGAACCCTCAGGTCTAAGGCTCACGCATACTATTACGATCAGTAATCCAATCATTGACAGTCACTGAGTAAATACCCATGTGATCGGATTACTACAAGCCGTGTTCGAATGTGTCAATTCCATTGACATATCTATGATACTTGCTCCCACTATCCCTATAGTGTTCGACTGACACTCATCGTCAGAGCATGTGTCATACAAGTCGAATCTTAATGCCCAATCAAGATTTTTTGACTTGCGAACCCTTTTAAGTGATAAGATGTAAGACTTTTCCCATGCCACGTCTTTATTCCATAAATGGCAAAGAGTCAAACCTTTATTCACATGGACTATATGTTCAATACTTATTTAGATGCCATAAAGATTTATATGAACAAAATACAGATGTCTTTATTAATATCATTTTAATAGTTTGTACAACATAATAAGATACCCTAATCTAACTATTTGTCCTCATTGGCATCTAGGGCATATACCTAACAATCATAGCCCATTAACTTTACTAACCACTTATGTTAGCTAGGAGTGGAGATCCTTTGTTCCAATAGATGTTTCAAGCTCTGATGATCTATTTTTATAGTGAAATGTTTCTCAATCATGTAAGGTCTCCGTTTTTGTACAGCAACTACTACAACCATCAATTCTTTTTCATATACTGACAAGCCTAAGTTCCTCCCTGTCAAAGCTTTACTCATAAAGGCAATAGGTTTTCCCATTTGTAACAATACAGCACCAATCCCTTGGCCAGAAGCATCAGTTTCTACAATGAACTCTTTAGTGAAATCTGGTAATATAAGAATAGGACTCTGATATAATGTTGCTTTTAAGTTTAGAAAAGCTTTAGTAGCACATGAATTCCAGATAAACCCATCCTTTTTCAATAATTCTGTTAGTGGTTTGGCAATCAACCCATATCCTTTTATAAACCTTCTATAATACCCACTCAACCCTAAAAAAAACCCTCAATTGTTTGCTATTTTTTGGTAAGGGCCAATCCTTGACAGCTTGAATCTTATTAGGGTCCATCTCAACCCCTGCCTTGGAGATAACATATCCCAAATACTCAACAGTGGGGCTACCAAACTGACATTTGCTCATTTTGACATACAACTGATGAAATCTAAGCAACTCAAATGTTTGTCTTAGATGTATCAAATGATCTGCTTCATTTAAACTGTAAATTAAGATATCATCCAAGAACACAAGAATGAATTTTCTTAAGTGTGGCTTAAGGACCTTGTTCATTAGCCCTTGGGAAGTAGAAGGTGCATTAGTTAGACCAAATGGCATCACCAAAAACTCAAAATGCCCACTGTGTGCTATAAAAAGCAGTCTTTTCAATATCTCTTTCTGTCATTCTTATCTGGTGATACCCACTCCTTAAATCCAGTTTAGAAAACCAGTGAGCCCCATGCAATTCATCTAATAACTCTTCAATTACAGGGATGGGAAATTTGTCTTTAATAGTAATGTTGTTTAACTCTCTATAGTCTATACACATGCGCCATGTGCCATCGTTTTTCTTAACAAGGACAATAGGTGATGAAAAAGGGCTTTTGCTAAGTCTTATTACTCCAGCATCTAGCATACCCTAGACTAATTGTTCAATTTCTGTTTTTTGTATGGAAGGGTACATGTATGGTCTTACACTGATGGGCCCTGTGTTTTCCTTGAGGAAAATCTAATGACCATTGGTTCTTTGTGGTGGAAGGGATGTTGGCTCTTCAAACAGGTCAGCAAATTCCTCTAGCAACATTTGAATTCCCATTGAGTTTGTGTTGGTGAATCTATTCTTGCTGTAGATAATTGTGTTGGTGATTCATTGATTGTCTCTTGAGGTATTTCTTGTAAAAATCCCACCTGTAGCATGGCAATTTGGGCTGGGTTTTGTAGACACTTGTCCATTTTCTTTTTGTCAGTAATTTTCACAGTCTGTGGCTGCATACCTCTGAGTGCCACTTTTTTTATTATCAGTCTAGAATTCCATATTTAATTTATGGAAATTCCAGTTGATGTCCCCTAGTGTAATCAACCATTGGATTCCCAAAACCATATCACATCCTCCTAAAGGTAGAAGCATCATATCAGCAGTGAAGTTGACCCCTTGCATTCTCCATTGGAACTTCTTGCATGCTGATTTACTATACAATTTGTTCCCATCAGCCACTGACACTAGAAAGGGTTCTGTGGCTTCAATTTGACATCCTAGTTTCTTTGCTGCATTCAAATCTAGGAAGTTGTGGGTGCTCCGTGTGTCAATGAGTATGTGGATTGTCTTGCCCTTAGTTGATCCATGAACTCTCATTGTCCTAAAATCATGAATCCCATTCATAGCATTCATGGATATGTGATAGTTATTTGAAGTTTGTGTGTCTATATGCTCCTCTATGTGACCCCAACATTGTTGTTCTGCCTGCTCATTGTCACTGCTATCCCCCTGGTCTTCAAAAAATTTCATAAGAAAGAGTTGTTGTTTTTTGGGACAATTGTGCTCTTTAGTGTATTTTTCATCACAAAGAAAGCATAGACCCTTGGCTCTTTTTTCATCAATTTCTTGAGGTGTTAGTCTTCTTCCTGGTTTAGGGTTAATGTTGTTTGGTGGAAGTGGTATCAGAGCCATCGGTCCTCGGATTCGGCGGCTTGAACCGGAAAAAAGAAGAAAAAAATATGGACGAGGAAACTGAAATACAAAATAGTCAACAAGATGTTTTGAGTTTGAGCAGATTTCTTGAAGAATCGGACAATCAAAGGGAGAAAATCATGGATGAATTTAGAGAAATGGTTGCTGGAATGCTATGTACTCTAGGTCAAAGAAGGTTTACGGCTATAGATTCAGATTCGAGAGGATTGAAACAGGTAGGATCAGTACAAAATTATTTCGATCAATTTGTCGGTGTCTTCAATAAGGCAAAATTTTCTGATGAATTTACCGTGAAATTGTTCTTGAGGGGGTTACGAGAGGAAATTCAGTCAGTAGTGGGGAAATTCAAATTAAAGACCCTGCATAAAGCTTATTCTCTTGCTAAATTGCAAGAACAAGCTCTTATAATTGAAAGCAAACAAAGCTCATCACCTGCCGGCCCGAATTCTTCGTGTGTTGAAGAATTGAAACTCAAACCAGAGGAATCAAAGCATTTTGCTAATGACAGTAAGTCTGTTCTCCTTTCTTCGCAACAATTGAACACCACAAAGCTTGAATCATCTATTTTGAGTAGAGATGTTATGGTTGATGAATTGCATATTGTGGGAGGGTGTACTGATTGGGCAAATTATAATGCACTTTCGTGTCAAGAAGACTTAACAGATATTGAGCCTCAATTGTTCGATGAAATGCCTAGAAGAAAGCTGATAGGGGAACAACTCCAGGTGTTTGATGAAATGTCTAAGAGTGATTATAAAAAAAAGACTCTCAAGTGTTTTGAGGAAATATCAACAAAGAAATTTCTAGGAACTGAAAATGATAAACATTCACTTAGTGGTAGTCCACGCATTACTTTGAATGATTCTCCAATTAAGGGTGAAAATTGGAAAAGCTGTGATGTTAATGGTGTTGAATTCACATCATTAACCATAAGACTGAAGGTGTTGAGGATAAGCAAGATTGGAGACCCAAAAATAGGGGTTGTCGTGATAGAAGGAAATCTAATTAAAGGAGCAGACAGTGATTTCAGGCTTATTTCAAGATTTGGTAGGTGGCTTGAAGGCAAACATGCGCATGACTTTTTGTGGACAGAATGGCTAGATATGCTACTGCCACCACCTGAGCCACCCTCATGGGAATTAGCCATCAATAGTTTCATCAAGCTGCCACCACCACAATCTGCTACTTTTCGAACGCTCATAGGCAACTTGGGCAGTTCGGAAAGGAAACTACTGAGATGGAGCAATTTCCACATCCTACAAAAATTCGTTGAACCAAAAGCGTTACCAATTCATATGTTACAAGTAATGGCCCATAATATTTATAGTCAAGATTCCTCTCTCTACATGAGAGCTTTTTCTCTCTCTACATGAGAGTGGTTTCTTTAGCTAGGGTTTCACTAGGGTTTGGTAGTATCTTTTCGAGTTTCTGGGTTCTTTTTCCGTCAAAGAGTACGATTCTGAAGCTCGTTGTTCACACCGGGGGCTGGGGAGTGTATACACGAGAGTTTTATCTCTATTACGTTGCTGGTGAGATGTGCGCTTCTTCGGGGATTCACGCGCTTGGATCATAGCTTTGCTATTGGAAGTGGGGAGCTGGGTCTCCTGCTCTGCTTTTGTTTTAAAGAAATGGATCTCTTAGCTGTCCTCTCGTTGGTCTTTAGCTTAGTTTGGTGTTTGTTTTTCCAGCTTTAGCTGCCTTCTGTCATCTTTTTCCTTTTCTTTGCTCTTGTCCCTTTCGTGCGTTGGGTCCGGCGTTTAGTTGTTTTGTTTTTCTTAGGTTTTGGCTTACTTTTCTGTCTCTTTTCCGTGTGCAGGTGGGGTTTTCAATTTGTGTTCGTCTTATCTCATCAGTCACATTTAGGGTTTCGGGCCCATTTCTCTTGTTTTTCTCCCACGTAGGTGCATGGAGTCAGAAATTGATAGAATGGAGCATTTATTATCTCTGTCGACTAAGGAGGAGATGGTAGCTGAGATTCCCCAGCAGATCTGGCAGTAGGGACAGAAATGTAAGGGTTTCATGGTGGTGGGAAGATTGATTACGAAACGGCGAGTCAATTACAGGGCTATGGTAGGCACGTTAACTGTGTTCAACGCGGTCAAGGGAATGGAGTTCAAGAAGTTGGATGAAAATAGGTTTTTGGTTATCTTTGAGCACGTCAGGGATCGAGATAGGGTCATGCAGAATTCACCGTGGCACTTTGATAACCATCTAGTGGTGCTCAATCGCTTACATGAAACTGAGAATCCATTTGCAATAGAGTTGGAGTGGGTTGATTTTCATATCCAAATCCATGACTTACCTTTGTCTCAGCATACAGTGGAGATGGCAGAATTTTTAGGCAATATGATAGGGGCTTTTATAGAAATGGACTCGCAGGGAAATGGTCGGGGATGGGGCTCAGCTTTGAGATTAAGAGTGAGTATTAATATTTCAAAACCCCTTCAGCGTTTTATAAATCTGAAAAATCCTTCCGGGGCTGTTCTTCGAGCCCGAATCACCTATGAACGTCTCCCTATCTTTTGCTATCTTTGTGGTGTGATTGGTCATGTTGAGGACTGTTGTGACCGGCGATATGAGGATAATTTTGTCGTGCCGGAGGTGTTTCCCTTTGGTCCGTCTCTCCGAGCTCCCATAGTCAGAAAACCCCTCTTCAGTAGAGGTTTCCAGTCCCTACCTAAGAGTGGGGATAGTTCGAGTGGCGGGCAAGGAGGACGGAGTCTCTCTTGGGGCGGTTATGATCAGAATCCTCGGCAGGCTCATCCTCATATCGAAGGATCACCAAGTGTGTCTTCCTCTCGGAGTATCCCTCCTGGTTTTGAAAAAGAAAAACATTATGAAAATGTTTATGATGATCCAAATCCCCTCCCTGCTGGAAAAAAAGAGTTGGTTAGACCCCAATCTTTATCGTTAAATTTGGTGGAAAACCATTTGAGGAACAAAGAATATGGAGATTCAGGTGAATCCTCCAATTTTGTTACTACTCAAAGTTTTCTTTCTCAAAAAGCTCAAAGGAATGAATCTCTGTTGGAAAATTCTCAAAATCTGCTTTCATCATCCATCAAAAAAATTTTTTTCTCAAATTCATCCTAGTCAAAATTCTAGCCAGGAGTTTATTGATCAAATGCAAACAAAGCTTTTTTCATCCCATTTTACAAACTCTCTGTCGCCGAACATCCGCACCCCTATTTTGAACAACCAAACCATAGTGAGCCCAATTTTAATTAACTGTCCTATCCAGGTTTCAGATTCCCCAAATGGGTCTCAATCTCGTGCTCTTTTGGCTAAGCGACCTCTTACTCGATCTCTCCGGAAAAAACTTCATGTTTCCTATAAACGAAAACTCATCGATTTTGTGGATCCTAAGGGTGACGAGGAGTCTCACCCCCCCAAAAAACCGAACTCCGACTCGGCGAGGACTGTGGAACAGTCCCGCCGGTGCCAATGAGTTGCCTTAGTTGGAACTGCCATAGTTTGGGGGAACCATGGGCGGTTCGACAGAAGGCGGAGTTCATCCGTTCTTATAAACCCTCTCTTGTGTTTTTATCCGAAATAAAATGTAAAAAAGATAAGTTCGAAAGTTTAAAGGTGTTAACAAATATGTTTGGGGTGTGTGTGGAGTCGATTGGAATAGGGGGTGGTCTTGGTTTGCTTTGGGATAAAGGAGTTGATGTCTCTCTCGTGTCCTTTTCACAAAACCATATTGATGCTCGCATTTTCATCGGAGAGAGTATACGGGGTTGGCGTTTTACTGGTTTCTATGGGGAACCAGATGTGACGAAGCGCAAACATACGTGGCATTTGTTAAAAAGACTTGGTCGGTCGAGTGATGGCCCGTGGCTAGTTGCGGGAGATTATAATGAGATTTTGTACCAATCGGAAAAGGATGGGGGGCCTCCGAAGGCGGTGTGGCAGATTCGAAACTTTAGGGAAACATTGGAAAAGTGCGAGCTCCATAACCTTGGTTTCACGGGGTATAAATACACTTGGAGTAACTTTAGAGATTATCCACGTACGGTGAAGGAACGCCTTGATAGAGCGTGTGCCAATTCGAAATGGAGTGAGATTTATCCAAATGCGTTAGTTACTCATCTAGTGACGGCGTACTCAGATCATGTACCTATTCTTATTGATTGGGCGCCTAAACCTCGTCCTTTCCGTAAGAAGCGAAAGTTGTTTAGATTTGAAGCTCTTTGGCTGCGTTCGGATCAGTGTAAGCAAGTGGTTAGGGATGCTTGGAAAGAAGACTCAGATTCAGGGGATATAATGCGGGTGTGGGAAAATATTAAGAGCTGTCGGATTGGTTTTTTAAAATGGGATAATGAGTCCTCGGGGCAGTGGCGAAAAAAGATAACGGAGCTGGAAAATTTCATCACTAGGACTCAATCCGAGAATCTAAGTGCAGCAAAGAAGGAGAGGGTTGTTAGAGCGAGGTCTGAGCTTGAGGAAATTAGTGCCCGGGAGGAGGCGGCGTGGCATCAAAGGAGTAGGGTTCTTTGGATGCGGGACGGAGACCGAAACACAAAGTTTTTTCATGCTAGAGCTTCCGAACGTAAGCGTCGAAATGAGATCACGAGTTTGAGAGACGATGCTGGAAATTGGAAAAATTCAGAGGCCGAGATCAGAGGGATAATACATGATTATTTTAGTGATGTCTTTGCCTCCAGGCAGCCTACTAGGGAGAAACTTAATGAGATTTTGGAGATCATTCAACCTCGTGCGACTGATGAGATGAACGAAAGATTGAAACGCCCCTACACCGCGGATGAGGTATCCTTCTCTCTTAGCCAAATGCATCCTTATAAATCTACGGGCCCTGATGGTATGTCACCGTTGCATATCATTGGAGGTGATGTGACTCGTTGTGTTCTTCAAATGCTTAACAACCATAATCTCATGCCTAAAATGAATTTCACTCATGTAGTTCTTATCCCAAAATGTGATGCTCCGGAATCCATGTCCCATGTTCGTCCCATTAGTCTCTGTAATGTAGTTTACAAATTGGTGTCAAAGTGTATTGCTAATCGTCTCAAGCCGTTTCTTAATTCCATTATTTCAAAGACTCAGTCAGCTTTTATTCCGGGGCGTTTGATTTCTGACAATATTCTTGTGGCTTTTGAGATAAACCATTTCTTAAAAAACAAAACGTGGGGTAAGGAGGGACAAGTGGCTCTTAAACTTGACATGAGCAAAGCTTACGACCGGATTGAGTGGATTTTCCTCGAAAGTGTACTAGGTAGGTTGGGCTTTCATAGGGATTTCATTGATTTGGTTATGATGTGTGTTACTTCAGTTTCGTACTCTTTTTTACTTAATGGCTCTCAGTTTGGTTTTCTTCACCCTCAACGGGGTCTCCGCCAAGGGGACCCGTTGTCACCATATTTGTTCCTTTTTGTCGCAGAGGTTTTTAGCAGCTTACTACAAGAGGCAGAGAGACAAGGGGAGATTGAAGGGGTGGCGGTGTCGAGGGAGGCTCCTAGGGTTTCACACCTCTTATTTGCCGACGATACACTTATCTTTATGCAAGCCACTTCCTCGGCTTTTTCTAGCATAAAGAAAGTGTTGAGGAAATTTGAGGTGGTGTCGGGTCAAAAGATCAATTTGGAGAAATCATCTATGGTTTTTAGCAAGAATACACCAGAGGAGGAGAGGGGAGCTTTGGCTAACATCCTTGGAGTTCAAGTTTTGAAAAAGCACGATAAATATTTGGGGCTCCCGGCGGTGATTGGGAGGTCGAAAAAGGAAGTTTTTGATTCGATTAGGGAAAGAGTGTATAAACGTTTCCAAGGATGGAATGCCCGGTTTCTTTCTCAAGCAGGGAAGGAAGTGTTATTAAAGGCGGTTATTCAAGCAATTCCAACTTATGCTATGAGTTGCTTTCATCTTTCGGAAGGGTTCCTAAGAGAGATTGAGTCGAGTATGGCCAATTTTTGGTGGCACAATAGGGAGAATCGAAAAATTCATTGGTTGGCTTGGGAAAAATTGTGTAGAAGCAAGGGGGAAGGAGGTTTGGGGTTTAGAGAGTTAAAGGCGTTTAATCAAGCTATGTTGGCAAAACAAGGTTGGAGAATCATTCAAAATCCGGAGTGTTTACTTGCTAGAATTTTCCGGGCCCGGTACTTTCTGAACTCTTCTTTTATGGAGGCGGGTTTGGGGTCCAAACCATCCCTTACTTGGAAGAGTATCATTGGGGCCCGTGAGATTCTTAGAAGTGGTTGTCGTTGGCGCATTGGTGTGGGGGATGAAGTGAAGATTTGGAGGGACTCTTGGTTGCCTCGGAAGCATGGGTTTAGAGTGGTATCTCCATCTAACATATTAGACCCTGAGGCTACTGTAAATGAGCTTAGAATGGGAGTTGATGGGGGTTGGAATGTGCCCCTTGTCTCACAGATTTTTGAGGAAGCCGAAGCAAAGTTGATTCTTTCCATTCCCCTCGGTAGCATGGCTAATCGAGATTGTATTATTTGGCACCATACGAAATCAGGTTGTTTCTCGGTTCGTAGCGCATATCATTTGGCTCGGGAATTATCACTTTTGAGCAAACCCTCCTCCTCTATTTCGTTGAACCAAGGTTCTTCCAATCCCTGGAACTTTATATGGTCTGCGTTGGTTACGCCAAAAGTTCGGGCGTTTGCTTGGAAAGCTTTCCACAAGGCACTACCGACGGGGACGGAGCTGATTCGTAGAAGAATGAATATTACCGGGAAGTGCCCTTTGTGTGACTCTGGTGGAGAGGACTTATTCCACATTTTATTTCTTTGCCCTTTCGCAAGAGTAGTGTGGTGCTTGACCAATCTTCCTTGGCGTGTTCTCTCGGTCCGATACAATGATATTGAAGCTTGGTTTCGAGGAGTGGCGAGTGAGTTGGAGGGCTCGGATTTCTGTTGGTTCCTGGTGGTTTGTTGGTACCTGTGGTTTAATCGAAATAAGAGTCTTCTGGAGCAGTGGTCTCTCCCTCCCGATGCGCTTATTTATCAAGCTAGAATCTTCCTGTTTGCTTTTCGTAAGTCTGCTGAAATAGAAAAGCAGTCCGGAGCAGCACGGTTTCCGGAGGTATGGGTAGCTCCTCGACGTGGAATTATCAAGATCAATTTCGATGGAGCTTTGTTCCAGGAGGAAGGGTCCATGGGAGCGGGGGTTATCGCCAGAGATTGGTCAGGGGCTTGCGTAGGGTGGTGCACGAAGAAGTTTGATTTGTTTTCCTCACCTGAGCATGCAGAAATTTTGGCGGCTATCTTAGCTCTAGTTTTTGCTCGTCGCAAAGGGTGGAAGGATATTGTTGTGGAGGGGGACTGCTTGGCCCTGATTAAGTTGTTCTCTTGTGATGGAGTGTTGTTTTGTCCTCTTGGACCTCTTATTAGTGATGTTAGATCCTTAGCTTTTTTGTTTGAGTCTTGTTCTTTTTCTTTTGTAAAAAGACGTGGCAATGGTGTGGCGCATCTCTTGGCGCGTTCCGCATTGTGTGACCATGAGGATGCTTCTATTCTTCCTGGTTGTGTTTCGGAGGCTTTGGCCTTGGATTCGGGTGATTAATAGAATGTGACCGTTTTTCTCTCAAAAAAAAAGTAATGGCCCATAAATCATCACAGACTTTCACTCAAAGAAGTAGCAAGCATTGTTTCTTGAAAATTCCATAAAATTTTACATGTTTAAAAACATTAATATCTAGAATCTAATTCCATAAAATTCCATAGTATCATTTAATTTTAAACATGCAATCATGTAAACATGTCTCACATGTATGGATCAAGAGCCTAGCTCTGATATAACTTGTTGTGCAGAGTCATATTCCAACAAAAATAGAAATAGAGAGTAAATATTGTACTAGAAAATCACACTAGTTTTAATTCCCAGGAAAGATTGGAGGCGTCACAACGGTCGCGCTTAAAACCCAATCTTCTCGACAGAATTAACTAGACAAATTTAATAGTACAATATAATACTACAACTATAACTAACAATTGATCCAATCATACAAGAATGCTTATATCATAATAGCCGATACATGTCTAAAGCTTTAATATCTAGAATCAAAATTCTATAATTAATAACATGTCATCATGCCAATATGTCTCACATGTACGTGTCAAGAGCCTAGCTCTGATACCAGTTGTTGGGGAAATCGATTCATAATCGAACCCAAATTGGTACGCAGCGGAATTAAAATAGAGACCTAGCTCTTATGCGCACATGCATGACATCAAAAATTAAAGCATACATACTATGGCTTAAAACAATTAATTAAACACTTTAATAAATAATTATTATTGCCTATCTATAGCTAACAATTAAAAGACTACATAATTAAACACTTTAATTAAAATCAATAATTGAATAACTATAAAAACAATAATAATTGAAAATGAAGAAAACAAACCTTACACCGAAGATTGGAACTCGCCGGTAGAAGAAGAACTCGTTCACCGCAAAGCCTTCTTCGCAATGCCTCAACAAACTCGGGAGTGTGGGCTCCAAAAATACTACTAAAATAAAACTCCTTAAGAGGAATTTTATTTTCTTAAAAGCTAGCTTACTCTCGTAAAAATATACAAGAACTACTTGCTTTCGTTTTTTATTGGTGTGTTTGAACTTGCAAATTACACCCCTTTATATAGGATGAAAAAAGCAAGAAATGGGATTAAAAAATTCACGTGGGATGTTAAAGAAAGAAAAAGAAAAAACAAGTGGGGTGGAAAAGGAAAAAACAAAGAAACTTTCGGTGCCAACCACTCATACCAGATGTTACTGTTCACACGCGTTACTGTTCACATACGGTACTGTTCATGCGCCTTTTTTTTTTAATTAAATCATTATTTAATTAAATATCTTTCTCCAAACATATTTCCCACATTAATTTTTCATCTAAGTTCAAACTTATCCATGTAATGGATTCTTTAGTATTTATTCATAGAGTTTCAATTTGAGGTTTGCGAAGGGACCTTTGGGAAAATTAATTTTAGCTCCAAGTAGATTAAATCAAATTATCATCACATGATAATATTTAATACTACTTAATAATATTTAATTCCACTAAATAAATATTATTGCACTCTAAAATTAATTTCAATTTATTCTTGAGTTCCCATTCTTTCGTAAAGAAATATTTCATTAACTCCTCTATTAAATATCCGCGAAGAAATAAAATTAAGACTACTATTATTTTATTTCTCACATCTTATCCTATAATGCTCTATTTGCTTCTTATCAACTTTCCAAATGAAAAACTATTTTTCATATAATTTCAGTGACACTTCACTTGAAACACTTTGGCCAAAGTTTTAGAAAAGTTGAACATTGCAAATCCATTATAGGGGATATATCTTATTTCTCATGGAGATTATAGATTCCATATGAATGTCCTTTCCAACCACATTTTTATGTTATTACCCAATGTATAAAGTATATTGGTCACCGAAGACCTCACTTCTAAATACATCAAAGCAATGTGCACTAGATGCATTAGTCCACGAGAATCATAGGATTAAAAGTTATTGTTCAAAATTATTTATTTTCGATAGTAGTCAAAATAAATAATTTGATTGGTCCGGTTCAGTATTTCAATCTCATTGATTTACACGAATATACTATATATGGAATCCCTATTCCCATGATTAAGACAAATCATCGAATATAGCATATTATAGTCTTTAGCAGATAAGACGCCCATTCTTATCACCGACTACAACCCATTTATAATAACACATGATATACGTAATCCAAGTCTTTCATGGAACATCACTTCCATTTGGATTCTCATATGTAATTATGTACTATGTCTACCTCATAAGACATTTTATAAATACTCATAACTTATTGTTAGGAATTTCATGTTAGATGTTTTGATGATGACAAATAGGACTTCATGTTAGACCCCAAGAAATGTAAAGCTTTCATAGAACAAATATGTAAGCGCCTGAAAGCTCGTGTTTTTTCACTAAACTTGTATTTTTATAGAGTTTAGACTAAGAATGTGATACTAAATCACTAGAAGAATTCTGCGTGAGTCTACCAAGTGATGAAGTTGAAGATCAAGCGTCTGAAGAAACAGTAAAGATAAAGATTAGTCTCAAGCGTCCATCAAACGCTAAACGACTATTCCGGGTTACGAACTCAGCGCTCAAGATTTAATATGGACCTTAGACCAAGTACTTAACACTAAGTCAATGATAGAATTCTGAGTGAGTCTATCAAAGATAAAGTGAAAGGACAAGCGTCTAAAAGATCGGGCAAAGATTATGACCTCTTCAAGCATCTGATTAACAAAGAAGACTACTTCCAAGAAGCCTAAAACTCCAAAGGCTCAAACGCCTAGTTCTTTAAGCGTAACCTGAACATTCAAACCCAAGTTATCAAAGATGCATGAATCAACAGAAATTATTCCCAAACGGAAATAAAACAAGATGCATCAAAAGTTGGATAAGTGCTATTAAAATATAAGCACAACAACTTATGGGCAAACCATATCTTTGACCTAAACTGTCAGATTTATGAAACCAAGACCATGCCTAACCAATTAAATATACCCAAAGTTAGGATTATCAGAATTCATGGAATATTTAGGGAAACGAGACTCCAATCGTGTCCAACGGACAAAATCTCATAACAATCTATAAATAACCTTTGCAGCAAAAGGGACAACAAGGGGATAGATACAGAAAAACATCTGGACGTAAAAATAAAAGTGAGTCCAAAACGTTGCTGAATTGTTTTAAAAAGAGCTTATACACTCCAGAGCCGAAATCTTTTTAAGCTTTCTCAAATACATTCCTAGACAGTCACCCATATCTCAAATCTCTTTTTAAGAAGAACCTACACTACCATTGAGATATCTCCAAGTTGTTTGAACTTTCCAAAAACAAACAAACCCGTGACCAAAACCATCAACACCTTTCATCTGAGTGAGAAAGATGGTTGACTTACAAGCAATATTTTTGTGTAAAAGAAGCTTGTTGAAGTTGATCTCTATTGGAGCTGAAATCTGTGTGACCAAGGAGTTCCGAGATCAAGGGTAACTTGCACCATTTCTGAGTGAAAGAAGCAAGGGGATAGAAGGTCTTTAGTGGAGCTGAAATCTGTGTGACCAAGGAGTTCCGAGATCATATCCAATCTCCCTCTATCTTGTAGAAGTCTCTGTGTGACTTTTCGATAATCATCATAGTGGAAAACCTCCCTGATAAAAGGAGAAGAAGGACGTAGCTGGGATTACATCACCCAGTGAACCTTACAAATATCTTGTGTCATTTACCTCTTTAAGCATTCATTGTTTTAATGCTTTACTATTCATATTGCATACACTCTGATAAAGTTTTAAAACAACTAAGCGACTACTTTCGATTAACAAACTGAACGCTAAGCTATAAAATACTTCCGCTGTGCTAACCCTGATTTAGTGACTAAACTCTACCCTACTTTGGTAAGCGTTGAAATCACCGAGTCTAAGTTAACGTTTCTCAAGCGCCACATCCACCGCTTAAAGCTTTCCGAGCGTTCAAATACCTCAAAGTGATACGAATTTTTAGAAGTCGAAAAAGACTTCAGGGTCTATTCAACCCCCTCCCCCTTCTAGACCCTTTCGTATACCACTTGGGACCAACAAGTGGTATCAGAGCGGTTGAAGTTGAAACCTAAGCATTTCCAAGCGTAACTGCTTGTTCAGATCCATTTTTTTTTATATATATAGTCGCTTTAAAATTACTTTAAATTCTTCATGGCATTCTCTAAAGTTCCCAAGTTGACCGAGTCAAATTATGACTCTTGGAAGGTCAAAGCATTTACTTATTTATGTTCATGTGATGATGAAATGTGTGATATCATTTCAGATGGGTCAATCAAAATATACAAAGTTATCACCAGAGCGCCCGAAGCCACAGAAGAAACACCTGACGGTTATGTGTTGAAGCCCAAACAAGAATGGTCCACCGATGAGCGTCGACGAGCCAATCTAGACAACGTCGGTCGGAATGCATTATACACAGTCATTGGTGACAATGACAACTTATTCAACAAAGTCAAATCATGCAATACAACTAAAGAAATTTGGGATAAGTTGGCTACTATTTGTGGTGGTTCAGCACAAATAAAGGAAAACAAATTATCAATTGCCAAAGAAAAATTCAACGGCTTCAAGATGCTACCTAATGAGACGCTAGAGCAATTAGACATGAGGTTTACAGCTCTTGTCACTGAACTAACATCTCTGGGTATGGAGCTACAAAATCGAGAAACAGTGGTCAAAATCTTTAGAAGTCTCCCAAGCAGATTCCTGATGAAAACAACTACAATGAGAGAATCAAACAATCTGGACAGCCTAACTCCAGAAGATGTTTTTTCAGAACTCAAAGCATTTGAGTTTGAGCTGAATTCGGCCAGTGATGCAGTAAGTAATCCAGTGATCGAATCTGGAGCGCTAATGGCATCAATCAAAGGAAAATCTATCAAAGAAAAGGGCTCGGATATAAGTGAGGAAGAAGAACTGGCGCTTCTAAACAGATTCAGGAAATTCCTGAAATATGAAAAGAAGGGAAACAGTCCTAAGCACCCAGGACAAAATTCACATCAAGCGTCTCCCCAAATACAACCACAACATCAAGCGCCTCACTATCCTGCGTCTCCCTCCCGAGTGCTAATTCAATATCAAACTCCCTCTCAGCAAGATCTCTCAATGCCTGCAGCATTAAATCAGCGATCCACAAGATTAACAAACGAACAAAAGATGAAGACCAATCTCTGTTACAACAGCAGGAGACCAGGGCACTTCCAAGTTAATTGCCCATATCCAAATGTGTCTAAACCTACAAAGCAAGATCACACGGATAGAAATCAATTCAGGAGCAATCTAAGACAACAAGGCTTGCTAGCAGAATCAGAACCTCTCTATACTCCTGAAGAGGACTTGGAATCATCAGATGAAAGCAGCGATGATGAACCATCAAAGGATTCAGCATTCATTTGTCTCATGGCAAGAGATAATGAAGCATCTAACGACTTACCATCTGAGGTAACCACTGATCCGCATCATCCTCTTTCTTATGATGAATTACTTGATAAAGTGAAAGAATATTATAATGATTGTCAAGAAGCCGCAAAAATATTTCAAAATCACCTTTACATCATTTCAGCACTCAAAAGCGACAAAGTGACACTCAAAGCAGAATTGCAAATTCAGCAACAGTGCATTGAGAAAAACCAAGCGCTTGAGAGTGAAATTATTCAATTAAAAGGTGATATTGATATAATAGTCAAGAGAGAAGCTGAATTGATCACTAAACTTGCTAAATCAGAGCAGCTTATCTCATCATTATCAAAAGCTTCTAGAACGCTAGATAATGTGACTAAAATAACCAGAGCATTTGGTGAAAAGACCGGTTTAGGTTGTGATAAATCTGGTCACAAAATCAAAGCGTCTGCGGTTATATCAACCAACAGAGGAAAAGGTGTAACCTTTGTTGGAGAAAGCTCAACAGACAAACGCTGAATGAGACTCAGAATATTGGTATTAGACCAAATGAAAAAGCTAACACTGGCTCAGTCAAAAGAAAGACCAAAGTAAATGATTTACAAAAGAAAGTATATCCAAGCGCTCGAAGGGCTAAGGAAAAACCTTCTACAAGTAAATCAAAGGCTAAGCGTCTAGCACCAAAAGTGCATCCTAAGCCAATGTCAAGGAAATATCAATGTCAATATCCGCAAAGATCTAGATCATATTATCGACACTATGATAACCATGATTATGACTGTAATTATTGCTATTATCAAGGATATTACCATACACCTAAAGAGCACACACAACACAAACCGAAACCCAAAAAGGCCAATCTTCCCAAAATGAAGACAAGGCAAATGTGGGTTCCGAAGATTCTAATTCAGACTAACGTTACTAACAAAGAAGGACCCAAAACAAAATGGGTACCTAAAAAGTACTAGAACTGTCCTTTGAATGCAAGTACCTAGAGCCAACACCGATACCTCAATTTGGTACATAGATAGTGGGTCGTCGAGACACATGACTGGAATAAAGGATCTCTTGATCAACTATCGTGCAACCAATGGTCCTCAAGTTATATTCGGTGATAATTCTAAAGGTAAAACTAAAGGTATAGGTATCATGCAAAGGGGGAACATCATGATCAATGATGTATACTATGTTGAGGGTCTTAAACATAATCTCCTAAGCATAAGTCAATTCTGTGATAAAGGCTTTGAAATTAAATTTTCTAATGACTTGTGCGAGATAATCGATGATAAAACAGGATCTACTAAATTAAAAGGAAGAAGAACAAACAATGTATACTTAGTAGATTGGGATTCAACATTAGATAACAACCCTACATGTTTCGTAGCTAAGAATCAAAACGAATTAGGTTGGTTATGGCACAGAAAAATGAATCACCTCAATTTCAAGACAATCTCTCAATTAATATCTCTAAATCTCGTAGAGGGATTACCTAAAGGTTCCTTTAATAAAGATCGCTTATATGATGCTTGTCAAATGGGTAAACAAGTTAAATCATCTTTTAAGAAGAAGCTTCATCTATCGACCTCTCGAATACTTGAATTACTACATTTAGATTTGTTTGGTCCTATTCAAATCATGAGCGTTAGTGGTAAAAAGTATTCACTAGTAATAGTTGATGATTTCTCACGCTATACATGGGTAGAATTTTTAGCATCTAAAGATGAAACTAGTGCCAAGCTCACCTCTCTAATTCGTCAACTACAAAACTCAAAAGATCTAAAAGTGACAAGAATTAGAAGTGATAGAGGAACTGAATTTACTAACCATATTGTTGAGAAATTTTGTAAAGACTTTGGAATACTTCATGAGTATTCAGCACCTAGAACACCTCAACAAAATGGAGTTGCTGAGCGACGGAACAGAACGCTTAAAGAAGCCGCTAGGACTATGTTAGCCGAGTCTAAGCTGCCTCAAAGGTTTTGGGCCGAAGCTATCAACACTGCTTGCTACACTCAGAACCGGTGTATGATCAACTAGCAACATGAAAAGACTCCATATGAGTTATGGAAGGGACGTAAGCCGAATGTTTCATACTTTCATGTATTTGGTTCAAAATGTTTCATTCATAACAATGGTTCCCAAAGCCTAAAGACATTTGATCCTAAAGCAGATGAAGGAATCTTTCTAGGTTACGCCAAAAATGGAAAGAGCTTTCGCATCTTAAATAAGATCAAATCGAAGGTTGAAGAATCCATTCATGTTGTGTTTGATGATGCTAACCAAGAACCGAGTAAGGTAAATATTAATGATGCAGGAATTGAAGATTTATCTCAACAAGCGTCACAAATCAATCTGTGTGATGATAGTGATATTGATGAAGATAATGAAATCATTGTACCTAATCCTAAGACTACTCGTAAAGACATCAACGATGACATTGCAAGAAACGCTGATGATCATGAAGGGAATGTTCATCAAGAGCAAACTCAAACTATAAACACTGAAGCGCCTACGCAAGGAATTGGTCAAGCGCCTGCACAGTTTAATCAAACGTTAGATCAATCTCTTAACCCGTTCCAACCAGACAGAAAATGGCTCAGAGACCATCCACCAGAACTGATTATTGGAGATATTGGAGCACCTGTTAGAACAAGAGCCGCTACAATAAATGAGGCCATGTTTGCAAGCTTCCTATCTCAAATGGAACCAAAGAAAGTGGATGAAGCGCTTAACGATCCAAGTTGGATAGAAGCCATGCAAGAAGAGCTAAACCAATTTGAAAGAAATGAGGTATGGACGCTAGTACCAAGACCAACCCACCAAGGGGTCATTAGAACTAGATGGGTCTATAGAAAAAAAATGGATGAGAATGGGATTGTGATTAGAAACAAAGCCAGACTCGTAGCTTAGGGATACTGTCAAGAAGAGGGCATCGACTTTGATGAAACATACGCTCCAGTTGCCCGTCTTGAAGCAATCCGCATGTTTCTAGCGTTTGCAGCATTTAACAAATTTACAGTGTATCAAATGGACGTAAAGAGTGCATTTCTGAATGGTAAACTCCAAGAAGAAGTATATGTGGAGCAACCACCAGGATTCATCAACAACCATGGGAAAAGCATGGTTTACAAATTGGACAAGGCACTTTATGGTCTTAAACAAGCACCAAGAGCATGGTATGACACTCTTTCTATCTTCCTTATAGGTAAAGGCTTTTCAAAAGGCAGCGTTGACACAACGTTATTCAAAATTACCCATAATGGAGATATTCTCCTAGTTCAAATTTATGTTGATGATATTATATTTGGATCTACCAATAAGCGTCTATGTGAGAAATTTTCGAAGATGATGCAAGATCAATTTGAAATGAGCATGATGGGTGAATTAACTTTCTTCCTAGGATTACAAGTTAAACAACTCCCTAATGGCATATTCATAAACCAAACTAAATATACTAGAGATATGATCAAAAAATTTGGTATGGAAAATGCATCACCTTCAAAAATTCCAATGAGCCAAACGCTTAAGCTAGATAGAGATGATAATGGAAAGAAAATTGATATCACTAACTATAGAGGTATTATTGGATCACTTCTTTATCTTACAGCTAGTAGACCTGATATTATGTTCTCAGTATGCATGTGTGCACGATTTCAAGCTGATCCTAGAGAATCACACTTAATTGCTGCTAAAAGGATCCTTAAGTACCTAAAAGGCACACAAAATGTGGGCTTATGGTATCCTAGGGATTCTCCTTTTGAACTAATTGGTTATTCAGATGCAGATTTTGCAGGATGCAAAATAGATAGAAAAAGTACTAGTGGAACATGTCAATTTCTAGGTGATAGACTAATTTCATGGCATAGTAAGAAGCAACAGTCCATCGCTACTTCCACCGCTGAAGCTGAGTATGTAGCCGCTGGAAGCTGTTGTGCACAGATCCTTTGGATGAGGCAACAACTTAGAGATTATGGAATAATCCTAGATCCAACTCCTATCCATTGTGACAATCAAAGCGCCTTAGCAATGACTCAAAATCCAGTTCTTCACTCTAGAACCAAACACATTGACATTCGCTATCACTTTCTACGTGACCACGTTCAAAAGAAAGATATCTCCATGCACTTCATTGGTACAGAAAAGCAACTGGCAGATATCTTCACCAAAGCGCTTAACGAACAACGTTTTCTCACTTTAAGAAGTGAACTAGGTATGATTGATCTAAATGCTTAATCATTTGAAACATCATACTTTTGTTAGGCATGAAATTTAGGGGGAATTCACTTTATTTTATGTAATTTATGGGGAACCTACATAGGGGGAACCTTAAAAGAGCTAACTATACTTAAGTGAATATGACCAAAAATGTTTTCCCTTGCATCGGTCATACGCACTTAGCACCATACACTTAAATCATTTTGACGCTTATTACACAAATCTTTCTTAGCGTCTGCACTTCTTTCAAAATAAACTAAACGCTTAGCTTTATTCCCAGCTAAAGCGCTTAGTAAAAAGATCCTTTAAAAGCAAGCGTACATTACCCTACGCTAAAACGAGAAAGTGGATTAGTCAATCAATGCAATTAATGCTGACTTGACATTCCTCACCTTTCGCTCAAGAAAACCCATGGGTACTCATCACGTTTTTCAAAGATGGTTCAGCACATGTACACGCGTCAGTACAATTACCATGTATCTTAGACGAATACAACCAGCGCTGAATATTTTAAACCAAAAGTAAAACACTACTACCAAGACATAATGATAAGTACTAGGAGACTGTGTCCTCATACACAAAAGAATAATTCTATATGTTACGATGACCGCTAAAGCACAAAATGTTACTTGAAAGAGAACCTCAAGATTCTCAAGCGTCAACATAACACTGAATTGTTTCAAGCGTCATTCTGAATAGGTCCGGACGCTTTAACAAATTTTTTGGCGGGTATTTGAATAGTTGTTCAAAATTATGGTTCCCGAACAGTTTTCATAAAATACGTGTCCGCTTTTCATGGGCACACGTATCACTCTCAGTATATCAAAAGTCACTGTTTCAAACTTTTGATCGGACGTCAAAATAGTATATGTGGTTGTTACTAAAAGTAACCGTGCTTATTAAATCTAAATTCACGTCCACAGTCGTATTTTAATGGCTGAGATTTATACTCCTCCACGTGTCAACATCTCAACCTTCAAACACAAAAAAAAAATTCAAATTTTAGTATTTCAAAACACACTCTCTGCAGAACATAATCTCTCTTATACTCTCTTTCATTCGTACAAAAAAAATCTCTCTCTCTCAAAAACAAAATTTTCATTCTTAATCTCTGTCTACTTCTCACTAATGGCACCCAAGAAAGCTACTGCTGGAACCACTGAAGTAGTTGTTAAGGTCACTGAAGGCCTTATAATCGATTGGAAGTTTCTTTATGAAAACCCCCAAATTGATTTAACGGAAGTGATGGATTCTGTAGCAGAGGCTGGGCTTCAAAAATTTCTCACCAAACACTCGTACATGTTTCCTGAAGAACTAGAATTTTTCTGGCGAAATGCTAAATTGTTTGACGATGAGACTACTATCACCTGTTTGTTTCCCGTCCCCAAGACGGAATCAAAGACGTTCACTCTCTCTGCGGCCTCTATTGCCTAGAATTTCTCTCTACCTAATGACGGAGCGACTTTAGACACTATCACTGAGGAACAAATTCAAGAAGTCTGGACTCAGATTAGCGCCTACGATGGTGTTCCATACAAACCGTACTTTGAGAAGAAAGATATAGTGAACAGGTATCGAGTCCTAGCTGACTTCTGTAGTAAAAACATTGAATGCAGAGTGGAACCTTTGACAAAATCAACCAACCCAGTTCCAGATGATGACTGCTATCTTGCTCAAGATAAAAATCAACTGGAGCGCCTACATATTCAGCAGATTCAGAGACAGTCTACGCACTCCAAACAGACCTTATGCCTAGTTTTGAGTGATCTAATTTTCCGAGCAAAGTGCACCTCTTCAGCAGGAGTCACCGTGGCCAAGCATAAGTTCTATGGGCCAAGAATCATCAACAATCTCTTCAATCCACCCAAAGTTGGAGGTGCTGCTAGACCTCTCTCTGAGCGCCAAGTTGTACGTGCAGCATCAGATGAGGAGGCTGAGCGCCCAGATCAGGAGAAGGCTAAACGTAATATGAAGCGTCCCACTGTCACAAAGAAACGGGCTCCCAAAGCCCAAGGCTCAACCTATCAAAAGTGATGAAGAAGACGAGGACTCTATACCCCTCATTAGTCGGAAGGATCTGGAAAAGTCCTCAAAATATCGACTTTGGGGAACCAGCAGTTCCACAGACTCAAGCGTCCCCAGCCGAAGGGGTAAATGTGAAGCGTATCTTCAAGAGACGTAAGCGTCCAACTGCTGCCATTTCTTCTGAGGCTACACACACGACACTAAGCGACCAAGCCATAGCTGCTATTCCGATATCATCCTTTGAACCACCAGTTGATGTCCATCTGGATGTTGATATGGCCCACATTGTGGCCATCGCACATGAAGCTGCCATCGAATCTACAAATCTCGAGCCTGATGAACCTGAAATCCCAGGGGTTCAACCATTGCTTGCATTACCAAGTACAACAGAGGCACGCTCAGAAGGTCAGAGCGATGCTAACGACGTTGTGATTCATCGACATTTCTTCAAGCTGGATCCCTTAAAGACCATCGATCACTCCGTCGATTATTTCCCTCCAGCGCCCGCAAGAACCTTCATACCTACAGGATATAATGAAGAAAGTCTTATCAATGCTGAGAATGAATCGCCAAGCTCATAAAGTTTGATCTGGCTGTACGCAACACTCTATTTAACACAGCATTGACCCCAGCTGATAAAGCTTATTACACAGCCCTTGAACTCAGGAAGACTCCCAAACACATCCCGGCTTCCGTGACTCTCCAAGCACAGAGGCAAGAGGCAAGACTCCCAGAGCTGATGTTGATTTAGCTTATTATCTGGACTGTGGGACAAGCAAACCCACTGGCTTCGCTCTCAGAGACTACACATCAGAGTCTATGAGCGTCAGGATAAGCTTGTGACCCAACGGAAGGCTACTAAACAGAGAAGGCTATTCTCACTCCCCAACACTGTTAAATCCATGGAACAAGCGCTCAGCTAATCCTCCCTT
>WHWC01000080.1:0-134004 GCA_019426215.1 Buddleja alternifolia | reverse complement strand
TTATCATGGGACATAGAATCTGCAGTGGTAATCAATAACGACATGGACATATACAATGGCAAACAAAAGAATCAACCAACATATCATAAGGCAAAATAATCAAGTATATGACGTATGAATAAAAGGAAATAACCCATGTACTTTTACTAATCATATCATATGGTCGTGATCCACCTTCCACTGTCCCATACCAGCAGGAGGCTTCACACCTTTATGTTCTATGAAGAGTTCCAGGTGTCATGATTCTAGCGGTGGCCCCCGCCATCACGTGGCACTTTGTCCCGTATAACACTTATCTCCCTTCACTCTGCCTTTTATGAGTGAAAGCTTTATACCAAGAAAAGAACATATCGCTGATGGATGCCAACCTTCGGGATTCTAGAGGTGGCTCCTACTGGTTCAAGAGGTGGCCCCCGCCGTCGTGCGGCACTTTGTACCCTATAGCACTTAGCTCCCTTAGCCTACGGAATAGAACCAAGAAGAATAATCATTGCAACGAGTTTCCTACTAGGATATGTACATTGATTTGTATTCGAGCGAGAGCGAGCGGAAACAAGAATGATAGACTGTCTACACGGTTCGACACATACCTTAGCTAAGGATAAGAGGTCTGAGCAACAAAACTTTACGTGGTCACACTTTACTGAGATTTATTAGATAAAGAGAACTAAAAGCGGTAAGCAAGATCAAGTTGAAAGAATAAGACAAACCCTCACAGTAATAATTCCGGTGTCGTTGCATCGCACCTCGAAATTGTGAATATCCGTTGGTCCAAAATACCATCATTTCCAAAAACTAATATACTTTATAAACTACCTATATACAACAAGTTATTTCATACTTAGTAGCATCTAAACATATAGCCAATTAAGCTCAAACAAGTCCCCTTACTTGCGCAGTATAACTACAACAATATTTTAGAACATTCTCGGGATAGAATTTCTTTCTCAATTTTTTCCAGGATATCAGAAAGGATGCTGAAAAAGTTTACATAAAATTTTCAGATTTAATTTCCTTATCCATTTAGGGATTCGATTAACAAAATAGGACTGTCCCGGCAGATTTTCAAGAACCGACACTATAGATTCAAATATTGTTATGAAATCCCCTGTTCACTGAAAAATTCTGAATTTTGGATGAAGCCTCTATAACACATGTATATATCTAATGTAAAAATTTTAGAGTAAACAAAAATTTTCAGGTTAACGAAATAACCTCAAAACTGCAGAAATTTTCAACTCCGCCGAATTGACTGGCAGTTTTGTTCAACGATTTTTAGAAAATTCCACAGAACTCCAATCCTTACCAAATTTTGCAGAGAGCTTCACAACACAAACAATTATATGCAATATATTACCTAGCTACTATACCTTGAAAGAACAAGAGAGGAGGACGCTTCCTAACTTGGTATCCTTTCCTTCTCCCTTCCAATTGAATTTCTTTACTCAACTTCTTGTGTTTCACTACTACAGAAATGACCTATAGCAGCGGTTTTTTTGGGCCTATTACAGCGGTTTTGAACCGCTGCCATAGGTACCGCTACCATAGGTCAAAACCCTATGGCAGCGGTTCCGGAACCGCTGCCATAGGTCACCCTATGACAGCGGTTCTATAGAAACCGCTGCAATAGGGTGACCCTATGGCAGCGGTTTCGGCAGAACCGCTGTCATACGGTCATTTATTTAAAAAAAAAAAAAAAAATTGGACCCTATGGCAGCGGTTCCGGCTGAACCGCTGCCATAGGGTGGTATATTTATTTTGTTTTAATTTTATTTTATCGTTTATAATGTTACCATGTCGGAATAACACGAAATTCACACGGTCATAGCGAAACGGCATTCTGAACAAAACGCAAGGCTTTGCCTTGCGCTCTCGTGATTTTAGCCATCCGAGATCGTTTAAGGCCTCAAATACGCGTTTTATTACATAAATACGTATTTTTGTAATAAAACACGTATTTGAGGCCTTAAACGATCTTGGATAGCTAAAATCACGAGAGCGCAAGACAAAGTCTTGCGTTTTGTTCAGAATGCCGTTTCTCTATGACCTTGTGAATTTCGTGTCATTCCAACACCGCAAAATTTCAACCGAGAAATATTTTCATAAATACACAAATATACGTACACCCACACATACACAAATATACATACACCCATCAACATATACACAAATATACATACACCCATCCACATATATACATACACAAATATACACACACCCACACATACACAAATACACCCATTAACATATACACATATATGCATACACCCATGAACATATATATACACAAATATACATACACCCATCCACATATATACATACACAAATATTCATACACAAATATACATACACATACACCCACATATACACAAATTAAATATACATACACCCATCCACATATATACATACACAAATATTCATACACAAATATACATACACATACACCCACATATACACAAATATAAATACACCCACACATACACAAATATACATACACCCACATATATATGCATACACCCACATATACATACATCTATATATACTCTATGTGTGTGTGTGTGTGTATATATTTATCTAAAAAAAAATACCAAAACTAAATGGAAGGCGGCGGCGGCGGCGGCGGCGGCGGCGGAGGAGGGCGGCGTCGGCGTCGGCGGCGGCGGTGGCGGAGGTGGGCGGCGTCGGCGTCGGCGGCAGAGGCAGAGGTGGGCGTCGGCGGTGGTGGTGGTGGTGAGAGAGTTGAGAGAGAGAGAGAGAGAGAGAGTGAGAGAGTGAGAGTGAGAGTGAGAGAGAGGGGGGGCCGGTTTGAAATAAACCCGCCCAAATTTTGAACTTTTGGCAGCGGTTCGGGCAGAACCGCTGCCACAAAGTTCAAAAAAAAATTTTTTTATTTTTTTTGACAACTTTTGGCAGCGGTTCGGGCAGAACCGCTGCCAAAAAGTTCACTTTTGGCAGCGGTTCCGCCGAACCGCTGCCACAAAGTGAACTTTGTGGCAGCGGTTCTGCCCGAACCGCTGCCAAAAGTGCACTTGTGGCAGCGGTTCCGCCCGAACCGCTGCCAAAAGTGAACTTTGTGGCAGCGGTTCGGCTGAACCGCTGCCAAAAGTCCAATTTTTTTATTTTTTTTTTTTTTGGCACCCCTATGACAGCGGTTCGGCTCGAACCGCTGTCATAGGTCCGAACCGAGTACCCCCTATTACAGCAGTTTTCAAAACCGCTGCCATAGGTGTGCTGTAATAGGACTTTTTTGTGGTAGTGTTTTTGAGAGAAACTAAAGAGCTGTGTTTTTTTTTTCTTTTTCCTTTGAGGGGAATTCTAGGCGGTGGTGTGTGTGAGAATGAAGGTAATGATAGTGTCAAAGGGTCATCACAAAAGAGTTAGAAAATTCCTTCATTTGCCACGGTTGAAAGGGGACTAGAGGTGTAACATTTCCAAGATGACACCTAAGCACTTAATGTGAAAATCTTACCTATAATATGCACATATTCATTCAGCCAGCACCTATACATAAATATCTTACTTATCTATATATAAGAATTAAAACTTATACCCATACTATATAGGAATTAAAATTACTCTACACACACAAGCTAGTATATAGTTAGAGCATAATTTTAGTTATACAATCAAAGAGTTATTTAGGGTCGAGCACGAATTGCGAAAATTGAATAAATTACAAAAATCTAATTAACGGATATTATTATTCCTACCTTCATCTCTATGAAATTAGGAGCCGAGAATATAGGGTGTTACAGAATATCTCAACACAAAAGGGAGAATTTCTCATTTGTAGGGCAGAGATAGGTCAAACAATCTTTTTTTAGAGTTTGTGCATCCTGTACTTCTTCGTTTATGGTTTCTTTTCCTTTTGATACGTCACAAAGTGAGTTCATGTGACTTTCAGCGTCCTCTTCAGAGTGTTGGGCCCATTCATCCCTTTGTGTCACATTTTCCCGGGTTTTCTTGGCCTTATCCCTTTGCGAAATGGGCTTTTGAAAAAGCCTTCTAGGCGTGACGGGATAGGGATTGATTTGGATGTGTGGTGTAGCCGGAGCGTTGACTAAGTGCTATTCTAGAGCTTTCTATGCATATTTCTGAGTTTTTTGCTGGAATTGCTTGTGTGTCATTGTTATCAAGGGTTCGTCACCCCCTCTCGTACCCGGGAGGTATGTTTACCTTGGGGTCCAATGTAGCATCCATTTCAACTCATAGAGGCCCCTTGTCTCGGTGAGCGCTTGGTTCTGCCATGTTAGTTGATCGTATAGCGAATCTGAGTAAGAAGTCCCCACAGACAGAACCAACTGATCTAGGTCATTTTTTGGATGGTCATGACTACATGAAATTTCACTTCTAGTGAGCAAAAAATTCGTTACAATTCGCTAGAACTTTTCGTAACAAAAATTTAGTCACTATTGTTTGTGCTGTAAAGCCCGTCGCTAGAAGTTTTTGTGACAAACATTCAACTTCGTTACAAATGTATCCGCGACGAAGCCTGATTCCTCACAACATCATAGGTTTTAGTAATGATTTTGTCATTACAATAACTAGTTTGTGACGTTACGAAAGAAACTATTCGTTACTAAAATATATAATTTTATAATTTTCTTTAAAATGATTTTCCTAATAGTGACTTTGTTACATATAGTTATTGTAACAACTTTAGTCCTTAAGAAATATAAATTTTTATTAATAATAATGTATAATGTTATAGTAGTTTTGTCACAAAAAGTAAATATGACAATTTGAGTTTCCTCACTAATTCTTTTTTGCCAATATCTTTTGCATTAAAAAAAGTGAATTAATTTTTATTGATAAAGAATCCCATAAACATACATACATATATTCCGCAATAATAACAATTTGAATACATTTATAAGCACAACTCAAACTAAAAGAATCATCCTAGTTGTTACAAAAGAATATATTATAGAGAAATTGTAACGTAATAGCTCGAATGAGACACTATAGAAAGACAACGTATGTGACAAAAAGTAGTTGTATGTTCCAAATGAGTATCATTGTAGCTTCACCGAGTGATCAAAAAACATGTGAGTTTCTGAAATTTGAAGTGCATGCGTGACGATTGGGTCATTTTACTCCAAAAATCTGCGAATAGAATCAGGGCTCAAAATTCAACAAAATATAGAACCTAAAAATGTAAAAAGAAACACAAACAATTTCAACAACTTAGTGATGCATAAACATGAAACAAAGTACAAGAATATGGACTTAGGAATAAGGTGAAAAGAAAGGAATTGAATTTTGACAAAAAATCTTAGAAAGTACCTATTCACATAACAAGACTCTGTGCCCATCTTTTCATGTTTTTGATTCACTTTGTTATCTCCTGCACGGACGTACAACATACACATACAACATATAGGTAATAGGATACTTTCAATTTTAATAGGCATAAGATAGATCTATTCTAAGTGCATCAAGAGAAATAACACGCACGAATTCATACAGAAAAAAGACATGATAAATATATGTTCAGTTAAGGAAATGAGAATGAAGAGGAAAATGTCCAAGTTACTCTTGCTACAAATAAACAAGTAAAAAGTTTGAATTGGGAGGATAAGATATGTTCTTTGGATCCAGGTAATGCTTCGTTTCTTACTAATATCTATGGTATGCGAACTAGTAGCTACTAGTGTATTAACTACTACATCATATAAGTTTAATCATTTCAAATTGTTCTATTATGATAAATAATCAAAACAACTTAGTACTTAGCATCATTTTCTTCACTTAGAATTAATGCTTCACTAGGATACCCCAACAACAGTCAAAATGATCAAAGGAACATAGCACTTAGCCTCATCTTCTTCACTTAGGATTAATGCTTCAATAGGACAAACCCACAACAGTTGAAAGAGAGAAATGTAACTTGGTTTCTCAAATTCAGTTTGATTTCAAATCACATATATAGCTACCACATATAAAAAATCCATTAAGAAAGATAGTGCAGATTGTGGCTTCTGGATGGAGCAAGAAGAGAAAAACATCATAAAAGACAAGTGGTTAAACACTTATAGCCTTACGGTATTAAAAAGGAATAACACTTCAAATCCTTTTACTATGTTTCACATTATGAGATTGATTAAGATGAAGTTATTTCCGTCTTATAGCTATTAGAATTTCATTACCAAATAATATGAACTTAGGCTACAAATGGATTTTTCTATTTAGACTACTTATCTTCTATAGTTATTAGAGTGTATATGTTCTAGTTTCTCAATTTGTTCGTTTAAGTGTAGTCTTACATCTTCCACAGTGTATGCTCAAAATTTACTGATATTTAGTTATAAGGGAGTGGATTTTATCATCATCCAACACAAAGAGGTTAATTCCAAGTCATTCAAGAAAATATATCTCTCATATTCAACAACTTAATAATAAGGGGAATTTTTTTAAAACACCAAAACCAACCCTTCAAGCTCCCATAAACACAAAACAAAAACTCTATAAAAGAAAGTAGCATCATTCACAGTGGTTAAATTGGGGGATATTGTTAAACCAAGAAATTAGCATAAATAGACTCATGTGGGATAGCAACATCAACATTTTCAGCAGTAAATCCTATGTAGAGAAAATTGATTTAAGGAAAAGCTAATTCAACCCCAATTCCATATACAAAATTTTATCATATACGAAAAGAAAACCCAAATCTTAAAGAAAACACAAATTAAAACATTTATCCATTACCATTGAGATATTCCACCACCATTGACAGAATATTAATGTTTAAGCCGTTAATTTTTGGGGAAAATGTACTTGAAAAACTTAAGTGGTCTTGAGCCTGCGGCGGTGGCAACCGAATCTGGAAGAGATGCGGCATACGATGGTGGTTCGAAGCAGGGCGGAGCTGGGTGCTTCAGCAGCAGTAATGGTGGGTGTGCGAGAGGGGTGAAGGTTTCTATTTGCGGCAAATCCCAAATGATTTATCCTTTAAATCTTGACTCTTGAGCAAGTATAGATAAAGCTATTTGCGGCCTGGTGCAGTGGCACTCCACATGCAACTTTTGTTAAATGTCCAAGGTTCAACTCTTCTAATGCACATTATTAATTTTGCTTTTACATATTAGTATTGTTAATTGAATATAATTAAGATTAATATGAATTAAATTTTTTAATCTAATTTCCTTTTCATCTATAATTTCTATTCAAAATTAAGATAAAAAATAATTCTATATTCTATCTTCGAGATGAATTTTAAATTGATATGCATTTTTTCTATAAACTCATGTCATTTTTAAAAGGCTGAAACAAAATACGTGTTATACATAAATTCTAAGTTATTGGATAATTTATCAAATTAAATTTTAGAATATACATACATATATATATATATATATCATCCAAACCACAAGATTCGAAAATGAATTCAGTTAACAATGTTAAGTATTTTGTAATAATATACCTAAAGTTCCAAAAACTATTTATCTATCATCATTTAGAGTTTAAGGTTTGGGGTTTTGAGTCTAGGGTATAGAGCTTACAATAGGGGTGCCCATAAGCCGAACTCGAGCTGAAAAATATAATTTCATTATTAATTTATTATTGATTTTGTACTAATATATTATTAAATATAATCATGATAAAGATTAAATTTATCATTATTTATACATATATAATATTTTATTATATATATGTATATATCAATAAATGAATTTATATTATATTGTATATATTAATTAATAAATAAATAAAATATTATATTTTATTCAAGCTCGTGAGCCTTCCCTTTTTCAGCAAAAGCTCAGAGCTGAACTTTTCAAGCTCGAGCCGAGCTTTTTTCGCTCGTTGGTCACCCATAGGGCCTAGGTACCCATTTATGACAAGTACTATTTCAATAATCATATAATATACTTGTTATTTGATATATATATATCTAAAATGAATAGTTAGCTATCATAATGAAGTTTAATCTAATGATCAATGTCAACAAAGAAATTTATGTAATAATCAGCTAACCAAGAGTTACTATTTAGAAATTTTTTTAAAAAGGGATTAGGAAATAGAAAATTGGGCTCCCATATTACCGTCAAAAGTATTAATAAATAGCTCAAACAATTTCAATTTTTTTGTAAGGAATTAAAGTTGTTACAGATGAACTTAGTGTAACAATATCAAAATTTGTTACGAGAAGATGACCAAGTTGTCACGAAATATTTTAATTGGAATTAGTTTTTAACTTTTTGTAACGATAGCTTAAGTTTTGTGATGATTTATAGTCTTTGTTACCAAAAATAATTTTTTTTGTGACAAGATTTTATTTTGTGTAACAAATGAACATGTTTGTTATGAAAAATCAACTTTTTGGTAACTATTAAAGTACTTTGTTACGAGAAATCTAGTTCTTGCGAGAAATAATGTCTTCATTACCAAATCTTTTGTCATAAGAAATACATTTTCTTGTAGTGTGATCACGAGCCTTATTAGCCGAGGTACGGACCGCACGTGAGGTGAGTCCTTTTTTATACCTTGTATTTATATCTGGGTCTTACTAAAAGTCTAGATCGATGTTATGGCTCATCAATATTGCTCAGATTGGTTGGGAGAATATTAGTGATGTTAGCGTGTCTTTCAACTGATGGAGAATGGAGTATTTATGGGTGATACCGTGTATAGACGAGCGTCTGACATGTGCATTTCTCGGATTGCGACACGTGTTATGATTCTAAGTTGTTGGGGCGGGTGACCTGTTGTATAGAGCGCGGATCCGACTCCCTCTCGGGGCTTGGACTGCATTTCTTGGGCTTTGGACTTATATGGCCGTTGGGCTTTATCAATATGGGATAGACCCAATTTTGGACATATCACCCACCCTAAAAGGGGGGAAATGATCTCCGTATGCCCCAACTATTAGAAATCAGCCAACAACCCTTAAGAAGAGAGGAAAAATTTGCCCTAAGGCCATTTAAATAGTTAAAAAGGTCATTTTTTTGTATTTTACAATTAGTAGGAAGAGAAAAATCATGCATCTTTGTATTTTATCTGAAGAACACAGTGAAATAATAAAAACTATCTTTTCATTCGTATTATTTATCTCTCATATCAATATTCATCTTTAGATTCTAGTTTTCTCGCATTTATAACAAATAAAATCGTGTTTGAATTTCATGATTTCTTAGTATAAATTTCGAACCTCATCAATGTATATACCTATGTGTAGAATACGAGTACATTAGGAGTTTTAACAAATAGATAGTGTAACTGTGTAATAATTTTTTATTTATTTTTAGAATAGATAACAATATATCTCTATATCTGTATATACACACATACGTATAAGAAAATCTACGAAAATATCCCTAAATATTTACGAAAATTTCGAAGATATCCTAATTTTCAATTTCAATTTTAAAAAATTATGAAAATTTATCGAAATATTTGGGAATTTACATCTAAACTTTGGGTAATTTTAATTATCATAATTATGCATTTTTTACATTGATAGTAATATAATGTATAGTGAGTCTTGTTAACTGATATGTCTGCTACGAAAAATATGAAATAAATATGATTTGATAGTAAAATAATATTTTTTACTTTTTTTGAAAAATTGGATAGCAAAAGATATGTGTATGGTGTGGTGAAAGGTTGGTCGGTGTGCACCAATTTTAAATTTTAATTTTAAATCTTAAAAGTTTAAAAATAAATAAAAATAATATTTTAGATTTCGAAAAATTTCTGGTTTAGATGAAATTCGGCAAATTGCAGATTTCAGTCAAAATTTTGGTCAATATTCTGCAAAAGGGTTTGATATTATTTTCAAATTTCGAGAAATTTTGGATTTCGATGAGAATTTGGAAATTTTCAGTAGATATTCTGCAAAACTGGACTAAAAGTGAGATCTCGCTTCGGGACCCCGGAAATACAAAATTTTGGTTGAAATTTGGGGATATCGAGCGAAATCTAAGACCTTGTTTGCAATATTGTCCAGCATTTTTGAGATTTAGAGAAATTCAGTAATCCTCGCCCCTTGACATAACCCAGACTGGTGAATACGTAGTCCTTTCTTGATTTCTTTCTTTATTCGAACAATAGAGCGTAATATATATATATATATACACACACACATAGAAACAAGCCAATATTGATACGCAATCTTTTATTCATAAATTTACTTCAAAATGGGATATTTTGCAAAATGGGATTGAAATGAGATTTCGCTTTGGGACCCCGGAAATTCTACATTTCGGTTGAATTTTCGGGATATCAGGGAAATCTAAGACCATGTTTATAATATTGTCCGGCATTTTTGAGGTTTAGAGAAATTCAGTAATCCTCGCCCTTGGACGTAACCCAGTCTGGTGAACACGTAGTCCTTTCTTGATTTCTTTCTTTATTCGAACAATAGAGCGTAATAGATACACACACGCTCATAGAAACAAGCAACTATTGATCAAGGATTAAAATTTCGTTTCGATAATAAGTTTCGAGTTTTAAATATAAGAAACGTATCGGAAACGTTTCGGAAACGTCATGGAAAATTTGAAAAATGCTAGAAACAATGTAAAAACCGTGAAAAAAGAAGTAAAAAAGGGTTGTTTCCTCTTTTCACTAGCAAAAAATAATAGTTGTGTAAAATGTTTATACATCTACATCAATAATTGATCAAATTACACTAATAAATAAAGTGGTAACGTTTGATTCAAGTTTAACATTCACAAAACATATAATCGATAAAATTTTAGTAACTTAAATTGTGAAATAAATTTTTTTAAAAGTATTGTTGTGAAAAAATTGAAAAGTGTTAATGTTTGATTCAAGTTTAACATTCACAGAGCATATAATTGATGAAATTTTAGTAACTTAAATTGTCAAATAAAATATTCTAAAAGTGTTGTCGTGAAAAAATAAAACGTTAATATGGATGATATCATGGTTTCAAACTCATCTGCAAATTATATGAAAAAATTACTTTAATCGATAATACAATAATCTTCATCTTGAATCGCATGACAAAAAGTCGCTCCTCAGTGAAATAAATATTTGTTTGTTTGTTAGATGTATTACTCTTCATTTCTTCTTCTTTCTTTTTCTTTTTTCTTTTTACCTTTTTTCCTACATTGAGAGATGTGAAAGCTCTGTTGTATTTGCGATAGAGAAAATCTTTTTTAAAAGGAATTACCAAACTTTCAATGTTTCCATGGTTTTCATAAAAATCTTTTTGAAAAGAAATTACCAAACTCTCAATGTTTCGATGGTCTCCATATTCCAGGGAAACGAGTATGGAAACCATGGAAACATTGAGAATTTTCATGGAAACATTAAGAGTTTCTTAGGAAACAATGTAATTTCGAAACTATATGGTGATTTCGTTTCCGTAAGTTGAAAAACAGAAACTTTTCGGACGTTTCGGTGGAAAAGAAAAGAAACTTTGAACCATGCTATTGATAGGCAATCTTTTATTCATAAATTTACTTCAAATAACTACCCAATACAAGAATTAATCTTGTTACACTCGTTCAGATTTATAATCTATAAGACAGTTACAAGAATATCTTCAAGATTTTTATTTGCATTTGTTAGAGGAGATGGGATATGAAATTCTTTGAAGGCACCTTCACAATCACCAGGTGTACCAGCTGCACCTCCGACATTTGCGACCAAAGGAATGTAGTTTTCATGATTAAGGACAGTGAAATCGAAGCCTTTCAAATCGTAACGCATTTTGTCATATTCTGTAGAGCAAGTACGAAGGGGTCCCGTGATACGACCGGTGAATTTCTTTTGAAGATCTGAAATCCTGGCTGCATGCATTGGCATTGGCAATGGTGATGGCTTTATCAGTGAGTATTCTGCATATGCCGTTAGGACTAGTCTTCAGATTGTTTCTGGGATCAGCCATAACAACTGAGACGCATAGATTGTTATGGGATGTTCGCTGACACCACTGGTGGAAATCGACAGCGTTGCTTTGCTGAACAACAAAAGTGAGAGCAATGGCAATTGCCATTATACTAGACATTGCTGTGGTGTACATTTTGGCCTTTGGTTGGTTGAGTTTGGCTGGGGTCTTTCTCTCTATATATAGCACACGAGCATGATTTATTTAATTTGGTAACTCATTAACTTGAAATAAATGCTTAAAATATTTTTTTAATTTGGTAATCATATTGGAAAGTTACTAATAAGATTTGAGATTCCTACTACTAATAGATTAGAGGAGATCGAGTAACAGGATTCAGATATTGATAAGATTTAAGATACTTACTATTAAAACATTAGAGGAGATCGACTAATCGAGTAACCAGATTCAGATAATGATGAGATTTGAGATGCCTACTATTAAACATTAGAGGAAATTCAAAGAAGAACCACAAAATTCTATCCATTAACAAAACAAGATTTTTTTCATGTTCGGAAAATGAGATGGATTGGGCTGCCCAGAAAGTACATGATAATGCAGGCTTCCTCTGTTAAAATATTTGAGGAGATCTCATTTATTTTGCCACTGCTTCTTAGCCATGGTATCGGAGAGGGTAGCCAATAATTCTACTTTGGCCTTTAGAAGTGGTGGTCATATTAACCATGTCAACACAAATGGCTCCCTAGCCATGGAGTAAAAAGACAAAAAAATCATATTCTTGTAGGCTTTTCACAACACCTTGGAGCAGTGATGGATAATCAAATCCACCTTGGCTCCCAACAATGGTATTATTCACCACCGCTGCGAGACATGACGGATAAGATTGTCGGCATGGTCGGTCAAACATACTAAAAAAATCTTTGTTTTGAATTATCAATGAAATTGCATAAATAATGTCACAACATATTTACGTTTGAACAAGAGTCAACCCAATATAAAGAAATTGTTGTCAATAGGATTAATGCAGGGATGGCTACATGATTTACTTGGTGGGATGGGGGGGGAGGAGTTACCATTAAATTATTTTTCTAAAAAATATTTGTATATACTTTTTTTTATTTCAATAGATAAATAAAACAAAAATTATCACGTGAAAGAAAAAATGATTTTTAGTAAAAATTAGTACTTTTGAAATGTATAAACAAATTGTAAAAAAAATTTCGAATTTGTACTTGATTTTCTTTGAAGAATACACAAAAAAATACATATTAAGCTCCAAACATAATTGTTCATATGAATACTTATTGTATTCGTAGTATTATCAAGAGCTTTCATTAGTAATTAACTCTAATTTCCAATATTCTTCAGCCTACTTGATTAATTTTGTGTCTCGTTTTATTTTGAGTTAGTGATTTTTTGTTTATTTTACATGAAATTAAAATCGTCTCTTCTGCGCTTGAGTTCATTAAAATCATTCGGTTATTCCTTGCCAGCATAATATTTAGATGAAGAGGAGATAAACAAAAGGCACAACCTCATGGAAATGTTTACAGAGTTAAACTCATAGATATGATTCAAAGCGCAACATGAACGTGCAAGGGTTTAATTACTCCAAAAGGGCTCAAGGTAACCCACAAAGTAATATTTTTCCCAGTCAAGTGGTACTATTTAAAATTTACCAAATCAATGCGTTGGTACTCAAATTGGATGATTGAATTTTTGCTTCTTACGAAAAGTTAAATTCTTATTTTAAATATTTTGCTTAACAATTAAAGGTTATACGTTATTTTTATTTTTTTTCTTAAACAAAAGTCACCGATGTTGCGGTGGGGGATTTTTTGGGTTCCTCTCCCATATATATCTCCAATCGTATAGAGAGCGGATCCGACTCCCGCTCTGGGCTAGGACTGCATTTCTTGGACTTTGGACTTATATGATTTTTGGACTTTATTAATATGGGATAGGCGCAATTTTGGGCATATCACCCCCACTAAAAGGGGTGAAATGATCTCCATATCCCCCAACTATTAGAAATCAGCCAACAACCCTTAAGAAGAGAGGGAAAATCGGCCCTAAGGCCATTTAAATAGAAAAAAGGTCATGTTTTTTAATTTTACAATTACAAGGAAGAGAAAAAGCCTTGTTAGGAATTTCATGTTAGAAGTTTTGATGATGACAATTAGGACTTTTTGTTAGACCCCAAAAATATGTAAGTTTTATTTTGGTAGAAAATTTGTATAAGCTTTGAAGCGTTAGATTTGTAATAGGCTTATTAGGCTTTGTTTTATTTTATTTTAGATTGTTAGGCAAAGTAGTCTTAGGCTGAGCGTCTGATAATTTCTGAGTGACACTAGTACAGAAAAGGCCTGTTACAGCGCACATTTTACAGCGGTTTTTTGAAAACCGCTGAACGGAGAGACTTATTACTGCAGTTTATAAGTGAACCGTTATAATGGATATTAACCGGGTACCTATTACAGCGGTTTTTTATCGAACCGCTATAATAGGCCGAAACCTATTATAGCGGTTCATTAGAAAACCGCTATAATAGGTCGATCGAAATTAAAAAAAAATAAAAATTTTTTTATAGCGGTTCGGTACTGAACCGCTGTAACAGGGCTAAACCGGTTATAGCAGTTCGGTACCGAACCGCTGTAACAGGGAACCGATTATAGCGGTTCGGTATCAAATCGCTGTAATAGGTCAAAATATTTTAAAAAAAATCCCCCCCATTTTTCCCGCCCAAAATGTTTCAGACCTAAAAAAATAAAATCAAAGACCTATTACAGCGGTTCTTTGAAGAACCGCAGTAATAGGTCAAAATATTTAAAAAAAATTCCCCCTCATTTTTCCCGCCCAAAATTTTTCGGACCTTAAAAAAAATAATCAAAGACGTATTACAGCGGTTATTCAAAGAACCGCTATAATAGGCTTTGACCGAAAATAAAATCCTCTTTATATCTCTCACTCCTCTTTCTCTTCTTCATTTGAAATTTCAAATTTCATCTTCTTCATTTCCTCTTTATCTCTCTCTCACTAACGCCGCCGACACTACCACTTCCATCAATGCCGCCGACACTACCACCTCCATCAACGCCGCCGACACCACCTATATGTATGGGTGTATGTATGTTTGTGTATGTATGGGTATATTTATTTTGTGTATATGTGGGTGTATATGTATATTTGTGTATGTGTGGGTGTATGTATATTTTTGTATTTAAGAAAATATTTCTCGGTTGAAATGTTGATGTATCGGAATGACACAAAATTCGCACGGTCATAGAGAAACGGTATTCTAAACAATCTCGGGATTTTAGCCATTTGAGATCGTTTAATGCCTCAAATTTGCATTTTTTTACGAAAATAGGGTATTTTTATAATAAAACGTAAATTTTAGGCCTTAAACGATCTCAGATGGCTAAAATCCCGAGAGCGCATAGCCTTTCCTTGTGTTTTGTTCAGAAAGCCGTTTCGCTATGACCATGCGAATTTCGTGTCATTCTGACACGGTCAAAATTTTTTTTTTTTTAAGGGGCCTATTACAGCGGTTTTTTCCTAAACCGCTGTAATAGGCCCCTTAAAAAATTTTTTTTTTAATAGCGGTTATTTGTATAACCGCTGTAATAGGTATATATTACAGCGGTTTTTAACCGCTGTAATTGGCCTGAACCAATTACAGCGGTTAAAATCGCTGTAATTGGCAAAAAAAAACCGCTGTAATAGGTCATTTCTATAGTAGTGTGAGTTTATCAGTGGTAAAGTTCGAAGACTCAAGCGCCTGATCTCTGAAAGAAGATACAGTCTCCAAGCGTTCAATTGACCAGCTATATCAAGCGTTACCTTATGGGACAAAAGTGATTTCACCTGAATTTATTTCTAAGTCTAGAAGGAGTTTAATGCAAATATTGTCAAAGCATTAAGTACCAACGGGTATTTAATTCAAATGCATTAAATGCTGATAAGAGCATTAAATGTGATAAGCACTTTCAGACGTACGGAGAAGCCACCTTATTGGACTGTCAACTATCTCAGACTGCAGCACCAACTTTTGTGCAGCAGATTTTCAGGAAAAAGGACAAAAGTTGTTCACTCGCGAAAGTGAGAGACACGCGCCAGTGCATGTGTCAAACGGACACTTTCTCCAAGAATGCCTATAAATAGAACTTCAACAACAAGCCGAAAAAAAAAGAACACTTATCAAGCCAAATTGCTGTTACATTGAAGTCTCATTCCTTAAATTCTCAAAAAATCCAGAATATTCAAGAAAACACTCCACTTGCTTTTCATCAAATCCTGAGACAGTCAAAAAATATCTCAAACATTCTTTTCGAAGAAACCACTTTCCTGCTGAGATATTCCCAAGTTGTTTGAACTTCATCAATATCAAACAAACCGTTTTAGAAAACCCCATCCAAGCCTCGCGATCTGCGTGAAGTCGAAGTTGGATACTTGCATTATTTTTGGGTGAAAGAAGCAAGGGGATTGAAGTGATTTGGAGCAGAAATCTATGTATCAAGGAGCTCAAGTCATCGACATCCATCTCTCCCTAATTTGTAGAAGATTCTGTGTGATTTTTTGAGAATCATTTTAGTGGATTGCCTCCGAGTGCAAAGGAGAAGAAGGACGTAGTTGGGATTACACCACCCAACGAACCTTACAAACATTGTGTCATTTACTTTTCAGTCAATTCCTTCATCTATCATATCACTACATAAGTAAAACACAATCAAAAGCTAAGCAACTAAGAAGCCTCTTGTGACGCTAAAACTTTCAAAGAGAAGACTCCAAAAATCATTCCGCTGTGCTAACACTGATTAAAAGAACTGAACGCTTAACCTACTTGGTCAAAGTATTCAATTCTTGAAGTCTGAGTTAACTTTATAAAATAGTCTTCATTAGACGCTTCGCCAAAGCACCAATATTTTAAGTGAACGCTTAAGTTAAGCGATAAACATTTCAAGCATCTACCTTTTCAAGCGTCCAAAAAACCTTTTGATACAAAATCTTTTGAAGTCAAAAAAGACTTCAGGGTCTATTCAACCCCCCCTTCTAGACCCTTTCGTATGCCACTTGGGACCAACAAGTGGTATCAGAGCGGTTAAAATTGAAATTTTAAAATTTCCAAGCGTAATTGCTTGTTTAGATCCTTTTCTTTCAAAATCTAGTTGCTTTCTCGATATGGCATTCGCTAAAGTTCCCAAACTGACTGAATCAAATTTTGACACATGGAAAGTCAAAGCATTTACATATCTCTGTTCATGTGATGATGACATGTGTGATATTATTTTAGATGGGCCAATCAAAATATACAAAGTCATCACAAGAGCGCCTGGAGCCACGGAAGAAACTCCCGATGGTTACGTTGAGAAACTAAAACAAGAATGGACTCCAGATGAGCGTCAAAGAGCCAATTTGGACAATGTTGGTCGTAACGCTCTATATACGGCCATTGGTGATAATGACAACTTAATTAACAAAATCAAATCTTGCAAAACCACTAAAGAAATATGAGATAAGTTGGCTACGATTTGTGGTGGTTCAGCCCAAATCAAAGAAAATAAACTTTCCATTGTCAAGGAAAAGTTTAGCGGATTTAAGATGCACCCAATGAAACGTTAGAGCAATTGGATATAAGATTTACAGCTCTAGTTACAGAACTTACATCGTTGGGAATGGACTTACAGAACCGAGAAATGGTGGTTAAAATCTTTAGAAGCTTACCAAGTAAATTCTTGATGAAGACAACCGCTATGAGAGAATCAAATATGCTGGATCTCCTAACTCTAGAAGACGCCTTTTCAGGGCTAAAAGCATTTGAGTTTGAGTTGAACCCTGCTAGTGATATTGTGAGTAATCCAGTGATTGAATCTGGAGCGCTCATTGCATCAATCAAAGGTAAATCGGGTAACAAAGGAAAGAATTCAGATATCAACGAGGAAGAAGAGTTGGCTTTGCTGAATAGATTCAGGAGGTTCTGGAGATATGAAAAGAAAGGAAAAGGTTTCAATAATCAAGGACAAAGTTCATATCAAGCGTCTTCTCCTGTGCAACAACAATTTCAAGCGCCTCAGTATTCTGTTCCTTCACCCCAAGCGCCTACTCAATACCAAGCGTCTACTCAAAGTCTCCCAGCTCCAGTGGTCTCAAAACCACACATTGCAAGGTTAACAAATGAACAAAAGATGAAAACTAATCTTTGTTATAATTGCAGAAAACCAGGGCACTACCAGGTAAATTGGCCTTTCCAAACGTATCCAAGCCCTCAAGGCTGGATTACTTGGATAGAAACCAATTCAGGAGCAACCTTCGTCAACAAGGTTTGCTAGTAGAATCAGAACCAGCATCTGCACCTGAAGATTTAGGATCATTAGAAGAAAGTAGTGATGATGAGCCACTAGATGACTCAGCGCTCATATGTCTCATGGCCAGAGATGATGAAGCGTCTCCTGAGGTAATCAATGAATTATCAATTCCTCTTTCTTATGATGAATTACTTGACAAAGTCAAAGAATACTACAATGAATGTCAAGAAGCTGCCAACATATATCAAAATGATGTCGCTATTATCTCATCACTCACAAGAGATAAAGTAACGCTCAGAGCAGAGTTGCGAGTTCAGCAACAGTGCATTGAGAAGAACCAATCGCTTGAGAGTGAAGTTATTCAATTGAAAGGTGATCTTGATATAATAGTCAAGAGAGAAGCTGATTTGATCGCTAGACTTGCTAAATCAGAGCAGCTCATCTCATCCTTATCAAAATCTTCTAGACAGCTGGATAATGTGACTGAAGTAACCAGATTATTTGGTGAGAAGACCGGTTTAGGATGCGATAAACTCGATAAACAACCAAATAAATTTGATGTTACGGCAAACAACAAAGGAAAGGGTGTTATCTTTGTTGAAAAAGGTTCACAGGGTCAAACACAAAATGAACCTAGTGACAATGGTAAGAGGCCAAATGAGAAAGTCAAAACTAACTCAGGCAAGGGTAAGGCTAAGGCTAAGGCTAAGGCTAAGGCAAATGATTCACAAAGACGGGTTTATCCAAACGCTCAAAAGGCTAAAGATAAGACTGACAACTGTGAATCAAGCGCTAAGCGTCCAGCACCAAAAGTGCAACCCAAGCCAGTGCCAAGGAAATATCAGCGTCAATATCCAAGACAGTCAAGATCATATTATCGATACTATGATGATTATGATTATGACTATGATTATGACTATTATAATCGCAGATATTATTATACATCCAAAAAGCACACACAGCACAATGTGAAACCCAAAAAGGCCAGTATTCCTACAATGAAGATGAGGCAAATATGGGTTCCTAAAGTTCTAATTCAAACTAACAAGGATACTAATGTTGAAGGACCCAAGCAACAATGGGTACCTAAACAGAAATAGAACTTCCCGTTTTGATTGCAGGTACCTAGAGCTAGAGCCGATACATCTGTGTGGTACTTTGATAGTGGATCGTCAAGGCACATGACAGGTTCCAAAGATCTTCTGATCAACTATCAAGCTGCCAATGGTCCTCAGGTTGTATTTGGTGACAACTCCAAAGGTAAAACCAAAGGTATAGGTACTGTGCATAGGGGGAACATCATGATAAGTGATGTTTATTTTGTTGAGGGTCTGAAGCACAATTTATTAAGCATAAGTCAATTTTGTGATAAAGGCTTTGAAGTCATATTCTCAAGTGACTATTGCTATATAAACGACGCTAAGACTAAGTCTACTAAATTGAAAGGAAAAAGAACTAACAACGTATATTTAGTAGAATGGGGTTCAACACTTGATAACAACCCAACATGTTTTGTTGCTAAGAATGAATCTAAAATGGGTTGGTTATGGCATAGAAAAATGAATCACCTCAACTTTAAGACAATCTCTCAGCTTATAAGTCAAAATCTTGTAGAGGGATTACCAAATGGACCATTTCACAAGGATCGCCTTTGTGACGCTTGTCAAATGGGTAAACAAGTTAAGTCATCGTTCAAGAGAAAACCTTATCTATCTACTTCTAGAATACTTGAACTACTTCACATGGATTTGTTTGGACCTGTTCAAACGATCAGTGTAAGCGGTAAAAAGTATACTTTGGTGATAGTAGACGATTTCTCTAGATTTACTTGGGTGGAATTTCCTTCATCCAAAGATGAAACATGTGACAAGTTAACAACGCTTAAGGAAGCCGCTAGGACTATGTTAGCAGAATCCAAGATTGCTCCTAGATTTTGGGCCGAAGTGATCAACACTGCCTGTTACACTCAAAACCGCTGCATGATCAACAAACAACATGGAAAAACTCCATATGAACTATGGAAGGGACGTAAGCCTAATGTTTCATACTTTCACGTCTTTGGTTCTAAATGTTTTATCCACAATAATGGATCCCAAAGCCTAAAGACTTTTGATCCTAAAGCGGATGAGGGAATCTTTCTAGACTACGCTAAAAATGGAAAGAATTTTCGCATTCTCAATAAGATCAAATCGAAGGTTGAGGAATCTATTCATGTTGTTTTTGATGATGCTAACCAAGAGCCGAGTAAGGTTAATTTAAATGATGTAGGAGTTGAAGATCTATGTCATCAAGAGTCTAAGATTACTATTGATGAAGATACTGAAGACGATGATGAGATCTCAGTGCCACCTCCTAAGAATACTCGTGAGATTACTCTAAATTATCATGTAAGAAATGGTGATGACCATGAAGAGAGTGATCATCAAGAGCAAACAAGGAATTGTGAACTTGAAGCGCCTACGCAAGAGGGTGGTCAAGCTTATGATTCTCAAGCGCCTGTTCAATCTCTTAATTCCTTCCAACCAGATAGACTACGGCTGCGTGACCATCCACCTGAGCAAATTATTGGAGATATTGGAGCACCAGTTAGAACTAGAGCCGCTACATTCAATGAGGCTATGTTCGCAAGCTTTCTATCTCAAATGAAACCTAAGAAAGTGGATGAAGCGCTCAGTGACCCAAGTTGGATTGAAGCTATACAAGAAGAGCTCAATCAGTTCGAACGAAATAAGGTTTGGATGCTAGTACCAAGACCAACTCACCAAAGAGTTATTGGAACTAGATGGGTAAATAGAAACAAGATGGATGAGAACGGCATGGTTGTAAGAAATAAGGCCAGACTCGTAGCTCAAGGCTATTGCCAAGAGGAGGGTATTGACTTTGATGAGACATACGCTCCTGTCGCTCGTCTTGAAGCAATCCGCATGTTTCTAGCGTATGCAGCGTTTAACAAGTTTATAGTATATCAAATGGACGTAAAGAGTGCCTTCCTGAATGGTAAACTCCAAGAAGAAGTATATGTGGAGCAACCACCAGGATTCATCAACAATCATGGTAAGGGTATGGTTTACAAGCTAGAAAAAGCACTTTACGGGCTTAAGCAAGCACCCCGAGCATGGTATGACACTCACTCTATCTTTCTTATTGGTAAAGGCTTTTCAAAAGGCAGCGTTGACACAACGTTATTTAAAACTACCAATAACGAAGATATTCTCTTAGTTCAAATTTACGTTGATGATATTATATTTGGCTCTACTAACAAGCGTCTGTGTGAGAAATTTTCAAAAATGATGTAAGAACAATTTGAAATGAGCATGATGGGTGAATTAACTTTCTTCTTAGGACTACAAGTTAAACAACTCCCTAATGGCATATTTATTAACCAAGCTAAATATACACGAGATATGATTAAGAAATTTGGTATGGAAAATGCATCATATTCAAAAATTCCAATGAGCCAAACGCTTAAGTTAGATAAAGATGAAAGTGGAAAGAAAGTTGATGTCACTAATTATAGAGGTATCATTGGATCACTTCTTTATCTCACTGCCAGTAGACTTGATATTATGTTTTCGGTATGCATGTGTGCACGATTTCAAGCTAATCCTAAAGAGTCACACTTAATTGCTGCCAAGAAGATCCTTAAATACCTAAAAGACACACAAAATGTGGGCTTATGGTATCCTAAGGATTCTCCTTTTGAACTAATCGGTTACTCAGATGCAGATTTTGCAGGTTGCAAAATAGATCGTAAAAGCACTAGTGGTACTTGTCAATTCCTAGGTGATAGGTTAGTTTCATGGCATAGCAAAAAACAACAATCCATAGCTACCTCTACAGCCGAAGCTGAGTATGTAGCTGCAGGAAGTTGTTGTGCACAAGTTCTATGGATGAGGCAACAACTCAGAGATTACGGAATAATCTTAGGTCCAACCCCCATTCATTGTGATAACCAAAGCGCTCTAGCCATGACTCAAAACCCTGTTCTTCATTCCAGAACCAAACACATTGACATTAGATACCATTTTCTTTGTGACCATGTTCAAAAGAAAGATATCTCCATGCACTTCATTGGAACTGACAAACAATTGGCAGATATCTTTACCAAAGCACTCAATGAACAACGTTTTCTCATTTTGAGAAGTGAACTAGGTATGATTGATTTAAACGCTTAATCATCAAGCATCATACTTTATTAGACATATAATTTATGGGGAATTCACTTGATTTATGTCTAACAACCTTCTTTGAAAAACAAAAAATTGTTACAAGTTATCAAATTTAGGGGGAACCTTAAAATTGTACTTGAACATAACTGTAAGCGTCAATGATCAAAATTTTCAGATGCATGATCATCAACGCTCAGTATTATCTTTGCATAAAATATTGGACGCTCAAACATAGAAAGGACTTTGACTTTAAGCGTCTATATTACAACAGCTACAGTAAATACCAACCAATGATATCAGTTAAGCGTTGAATCAAGTCCAATCAACTCTTAATATAAAAAAAAATATATCATTTTCTTTACAAGCCATGCATAAAGTTTCCAAACTTCTTTCGAAGTAGTGGGTAGACTCAACAGTCTATTTTGTACTCTACTGTCACGCTTCTATCACATCAAACTGGCGGGTAATCAAAAGTTTCTTTTCAAAATGACGGTTCAGAGATAGCACGTGTTTGTGTACGTGTTAGTGTACAAACGAGCGCGTGCGTTACACTCTGAAAATGCCAAACGTTTTAAAAATTTAACTCGGATGTCAAATCTTTACATCTGAGAATTACCAAATGTAACTTCTCTCTATTACACAAAACTCGCGTCCGCAGTTAATGAATTTATGGCTGAGATTCTACAATTGTTACACGTGTCTAAATCCTACAGAGACTAGAAAACACAAGTTTCAAAAATTCTTCACTGTATCATTTAAAACACAAATTCTGCAGAATGACAATTCACTTTTACTCAAAACATATCTGCAAAACTTAGTCTATCTCTCTCAAAAAAATAAAAATAAATCTCAGTTCATCTCTTTCACAAAAATGGCACCAAAGAAATCATCGTCTACTTCTGCTGAACTTACCATCAAGGTGACTGAAGGCCTTGTTGTCGACTGGAAATTTCTCTATGAACAACCTCAGATCAACCTGACGGACATGATGGACATGGTCGTCAAAGCTGGGCTCAAACCATTCTTGACCCAATACTCTTATATGTTTCCAACTGAAGTTGATACCTTTTGGAAGACTGCTACACTTTCAGAGGACAAGAAGTCTATTTCTTGTCTAATCTCTTTATCCAAGAAGGAGTCTCCAAAGGAATTTCTCTTATCTGCTTCCACCATTGCCAAGAACTTCAATCTTCCAAATGAGGGTGAGGCATTGGATTGCGTTACATTGAAATAGATCAAGGAAGTATGGACAACCATGAGTGCATACGACGATGTGCCCTACACTCAATACTTCGAAAAGAAAGACCAGGTGTCCAAATACCGGCTATTGGCTGATTTCTGCAGCAAGATCATAGAATGCCGAGTGGGAACCTTTGATAAGGTGAACCCTGTACAATTTCAGATGATGACTGCTATACTCCTCAACATCAAAATCAACTGGAGTGAGTACATCTTTAGAAGGTTTCGAGATAGTCTAAGCGCTTCGAATAAACCTTATGGACTCGTTCTAAGTGACCTATTGTACAAATCAAAATGTGTATACTCGTCTGGACTTCCGTTGAATAAGTCCAAGTTGTTGGGAAAAAGGATTCTGAACAATCTGTTCAATCCTCCAAAAATTGGTGGTGCGGCTAAACCACTATCTGAGCGTTTGGAAGTACGTCAAGCGTCCGATAAAGAAGCGGAGCGCCCAATGCCAGAAGAAGCTGTGAAGCGTCCGGCTGCAACAAAGAAGAGGGCTCCCAGAAAACCCAAAGTTCAATTTGCCGCCTCCTCTTAAAAGGTTGGTGAGCAAACCGATGAGGATGTAAAGGACAAGCTACCTCTCAAAAGAAGGAAGCTGGAAGGGATCATCAAACAAATAGACTTTGCAGAACCAGCTGCTGATCCTCCCGCTCCACTGTCTAAACTCGTTGAAGGAGTCAACATAAAGAAAATCTTCAAGCGTTCCAAGACTAGCAAGCGTCAAATTGCTCCTGAAGAGCCTGAGACTAATGAGCCAAGCGCTCAAGTCGCTGTTGAGCCAAGCGCTCAAAGAATTGCTGTTGAGACTAGCTCTCAGGGTAAGTTTATTTCTTCCCACAACATTTCTATTCGTACATCTGTAGAAGATCCTGCTCTTATAGAGGATAGCTCTTGTATTTCAGCTATACTTCCAGCTGCTGCTGAAGCGTCCACAGATATCCTTTTGGATGTTGATTTGACCGAAGTCGTTACTATCGCTAAAGATGTTGCCGCAGAAGTTGCTGCAATTGAAGCTAAGGAACCTGCTGCTATAACAGAGGCACACTCAGAAGGTCAGAGCGATGCTGAAGACGTTCCAGCTCCTCGCCACTTCTTCCAACTCGATCCGCTGAAGACAATTGATCATTCAATTAACTTCATGCCCCCAGCACTCGAAGAAGATTTCATTCCTGCAGGATACAATGAAGCGAGATATATTGCTGCAGAGACTGACGTTGATCGACTGATTGATTTTGACAGTCGAATCAAAGCCATCATACAAGACAGACAAGGAGGCAGAACTCCTAGATGTGACGTGGACTTGGCATACTATCTGGATTATGGGCACAGCAAGCCAACCGGGTTCGCTCTAAGGGATTACAGCATTTGTGTGTATGAGACTCTGCGTCCTTGCTTTCTCAATCCTTCAGAGTCAGTCTTGAACAGAGAAGGCTACACACATTTCCCTCAGATTGCTCATAGCCCTGAAAATCTTGCGTCGGTCCGTCCACTTCGTCTGTGGAAGAATAAAGTTGTTCATGCCGGTGAGCGTCTTGAATCGTTAATAGACTTGCTTCAGACTGAAGCTGATGCATATTTTGACAGCGTCTGGAATGCAAACTATCAGCCTGATAGACACCGCTTTGAAGCTATCAGAGACATTCATCTTGAAGGCATTCGCGCTATGGGGACTGCTGGCACAGACTACTGCATAAATGAAGTCAACTGGGTTGAAGCATATATGGGACATAAATATACTTTCTCAGAGTTAGTCCAAGCTCCCCATCTTTTTGGCATAGGCATGCATGACAAGAAGCGTAAGTTCGCCAAGTATTGCCTCAAGCAGCGTCAATAGAGAGTCGGACCTGTTCTCAAGCTCCCAATTGTTAGACATTAAATTGAACAATGTCTGCGTCAAGCGCTTCATAGATTATCCTCTACTCCTCTTCTGTTCAACGCTCAAGCCTCTTCCAGTGGTACATCTGGTGTATTGTGCTTGAATTTTGCTCCAAGCCACTGTGAAGAAAATTTCAATCTGATGGTGAAGATTTTAACTCCTGTATCTCTTTTCGATAAGATCTTCACTGCCAATCTCAGACCTTAGAACGGCTCAGAAATCAGTCCATTCAAAGGATATCCACTGCTCCCTTCAATCCGCAGCGAGGTACTCGATCACTATGAGTTTGTCCTCTCCCTGCTTGAAAGGAATCAAGAACTGGCTCAAGCAATTTATCCATATCTTGAAGAGTACTATGCTGACTGTGTACCTGAACATCGGCGTCCTACGTCTCTTCCCTCAGACTGCTTGATTGGATTTTTCAGACATTACTGTCCAGATTCACTCTTTTCAATTGCTCAAGCGTCGTCCAAAGTCTTCCCAAATCATGTGTTTGATATCATTGGTCCAATGCACATCAAGGCCACTGATAGTCCTCTTCGCACATTCATCTCCGGTACTTGTATTTCCCGAACCAGACTCACTGAACTCTTGGACTCTGCATCCAATTCTTATGCCGAGTTAGCAAGCTGGAACTTCCAATTCGATGACTTTCGTCAACCTGAGTCAACGTTTAAGGAAGCGCCTGCTAAGTCCACTGAAGCGTTCACGTCTGCAGTTACAAGTATTCCAGCGCCTACTGAAGACACCATTCAAGCGTCTCCACCAGAGGATATTCCTGACGCTCCTGAACATGTTACTGATGATAGTGTTGAGCATCTTTCTTTTGACATTCGAGGTACTGTTTTTGATCCAGCCTATCAAGTTTCCTTTGACTCTCTCAAACACTCATCAAGGTTTAAGCAACCGACTCCTCAAGCGGTTCAATCAGATGAGAGTCAATCCTTTGGTTCTTTGCTCAAATCTGTCTTGGAGACTATTAGCGCCCACACTACTCAGAATGAAGAATCTCTCCATTGGATTAAAGACGATCTGGCAAAGATTGAAACTCACGTAATGAGCACTCAAATTGCTCATATGCGTAGTTCAGCTCAAGCGGCTGTTGGTGAGTGCAAACAAGATTTTCAAGAAATGCATGATGCCACTCACGCAACCCAAATTGCCATGAAAGAAGAACTTGAAAAGCGCCTTGAAACCCTTGAGACCTCTGTGAATGATGCTACCAGCGTCAAGCTTCTCGCTCTGCAGGAACGCTTCGACAAGCGTCTGGAAGACATCACAGCTTCTATGTCTCAGATTGCTCATCAGGTCAGTGTACTCACAGATCATTTCTTAAAATCTGATGATGGGGGGGAAAAGAAGAAGAAAGGAGAAAAGAGGAAAGCATCTAGTTCAATAGCTGAAGAGCCTCCGTCTCCTAAGCGTCAAGTGCTTCCTTCTCCTTCTGCGCTTAGTCTTCCGTCTTAGATAACTGCTCTGAAACAAAGTACATCCGGTGCGCCTAGTAATACACTAAGGGAACCTCCAAGAGCGTTATATCCAAATCTACCAATACCTAAAAGAGCACTACTTGAACAGTTTGACATCCCTCTTCAAAGAACGTCCATTCCAGAACCTACAGATCCCAAAATCTTAGCTGAAGAAAGGAAGATGACTAACTTTATCCAAGCTTTTCGAATCTGCCTAAGGTATATTGGTATTGACCCAACTGACTGGGACAATCATTTTACTGCCTTCAAGAAGAGACAACAAGAAGAAAATAAGCTCATAATCAACAAAGATCATGAAGCAATGATGACCTTGGAAGACAATCTGACTGAAGCTATCCGAGCTGAAATGCCCAAGCGATACAAAGTCAGACCAAGACGTTAAAACTTTCTGATTTTACATTATCTATATTCTTGTCTTTTATATCTTTACTTGTTCAGTTGTAAAAATGCTTGTAATTCTCGATATATATAAAATGCATTTTTTTAGCTGAAACATCTCGTTGAAGCGTAACTAACTTTAACTAACGTTATCTAATCAAAGCTAACTTTTACTTTTGGCTGTCTAACTCTTGAACTATAAAAGAGTAAGTATTGCCATCATCAAAAAGGGGGAAATTGTTAGGAATTTTATGTTAGAAGTTTTGATGATGACAATTAGGACTTTTTGTTAGACCCCAAAAATACGTAAGTTTTATTTTGGTAGAAAATTTGTATAAGCTTTGAAGCGTTAGATTTGTAATAGTCTTATTAGGCTTTGTTTTATTTTATTTTAGATTGTTAGGCAATGTAGTCTTAGGTTGAGCGTCTGATAATTTCTGAGTGAGTTTATTAGTGGTAAAGTTCGAAGACTCAAGCGTCTGATCTCTGAAAGAAGATACAGTCTCCAAGCGTTCAATTGACCAGCTATATCAAGCGTTACCTTATGGGACAAAAGTGATTTCACTTGAATTTATTTCTAAGTCCACAAGGAGTTTAATGCAAATATTCTCAAAGCATTAAGTATCAACGGGTATTTAATTCAAATGCATTAGATGCTGATAAGAGCATTAAATGTGATAAGCACTTTCAGACGTACGAAGAAGCCACCCTATTGGACTGTCAACTATCTCAGACTGCAGCACCAACTTTTGTGCAGCAGATTTTCAGGAAAAAGGACAAAAGTTGTTCACTCACGAAAGTGAGAGACACGCGTCAGTGCTTGTGTCAAACGGACACTTTCTCCAAGAATGCCTATAAATAGAACTTCAACAACAAGCCAAAAAAAGAGAACACTTATCAAGCCAAATTGCGGTTGCATTGAAGTCTCATTCCTTAAATTCTCAGAAAAGCCAGAATATTCAAGAAAACACTCCACTTGCTTTTCTTCAAATCCTGAGACAGTCAACAAATATCTCAAACATTCTTTTCGAAGAAACCACTTTCCTACTAAGATATTCCCAAGTTGTTTGAACTTCATCAAAATCAAACAAACCGTTTTAGAAAACCCCATCCAAGCCTCGCGATCTGTGTGAAGTCGAAGTTGGATACTTGCATTATTTCTGGGTGAAAGAAGCAAGGGGATTGAAGTGATTTGGAGCAGAAATCTGTGTGATCAAGGAGCTCAAGTCATCGACATCCATCTCTCCCTAATTTGTAGAAGATTCTGTGTGATTCTTTGAGAATCATTTTAGTAGATTGCCTCCGAGTGCAAAGGAGAAGAATGACGTAGTTGGGATTACACCACCCAACGAACCTTACAAACATTGTGTCATTTACTTTTCAGTCAATTCCTTCATCTATCATATCACTGCGTAAGTAAAACACAATCAAAAGTTAAGCAACTAAGAAACCTCTTGTGACGCTAAAACTTTAAAAAAGAAGACTCCAAAAATCATTCCGCTGTGCTAACACTGATTAAAAGAACTGAACGCTTAACCTACTTGGTCAAAGTATTCAATTCTTAAAGTCTGAGTTAACTTTATAAAATAGTTTTCATCAGACGCTTCGCCAAAGCACCAATATTTTAAGTGAACGCTTAAGTCAAGCGTTAGACACTTCAAGCGTCTACCTTTTCAAGCGTCGAATAAACCTTTTGATACGAAATCTTTTGAAGTCAAAAAAGACTTCAGGGTCTATTCAAACCCCCCCTCCCTTTCTAAACCCTTTCGTATGCCACTTGGGACCAACAAGCCTGCATCTTTGTATTTTATTTAAAGAACACAGTGAAATAATAAAAACTATCTTTTCATTCGTATTATTTATCTCTCATATCAATATTCATCTTTAGATTATAGTTTTCTCGCATTTATTACAAATTAAATCGTGTATGAATTTCATGATTCCTTGGTATGAATTTCGAACCTCATCAACGTATATACCTATGTGTAGTATACGTGCACAATGGGAGTTTTAACGAACAAATAGTGTAACTGTGTAATAATTTTTTAATTTTTTTAGAATAGATAACAATATATCTCTATATATACACACACACACATACGTATAAGAAAATAAAAAATGAAAGGTGCATTTTTTCTAAGTGATTTAAGGACTATTTTTTAGTATACGGTAGCTTCTCATTAGTATATATGTTTTTATTTCTTAAAAAAAATTAGTTATATCCTAGATAGTTTTTCTAGAACTTACTTCAAAACAATTAAATTCAATCTTTTTATTATATGTATGCAGTTTTAAAAAAATATATTATAAGTATTAAATACATTGTGTGTATATACTGTAGTGCATTTTAAATTTTGCATTTTAGCTGATAAAAAATACAAATCAAGTTTTATGAATAACAAGATGTATCCTATTTTCTTTTTTATTTTTCAGGGTATTCTCAAGTCCAAAAACCCAATAAAATATATCCTAATTAAGAAGTAATTTAATTAAAAATAACATCATTCAGTTTTTAAACAATTGATGTGAGTAGCACAATGTACATTGCAAATAAAAATTTATTTCAATAGCAATTCATAATATACAACTTGAAAATTTATACCAAAAGTGAGATTTACTAAACCAATCATATCAAGAGTTAGAAAATTTAAACACGTTTGTTTCAAAAGTGAGAGTCACTAAACAGTGGTATCAAAAGTGAGACAATTTAAACACTTTTGTATCAAATGTGAGATTCACTAAATCAATGGTAACAAATTTATTGATCATTTACGGTACCAAAAATGAGATTTCCCCGGTTAATTGTTACACAATTGAAAATCTTTGGTAATCATGGTCTGAAATCTCGGTATCGGTATATATATTTTGGGGTAGTAAATTTATGAAAATTTCGAAGATATCCTAATTTTCGATTTCAATTTTAAAGAAATCATGGAAATTCATCAAAATATTTCGGAATTTACAATTAAGCTTTGGGTAATTTTAATTATCATAATTATGCATTTTTTATATTAATAGTATTATAATGTATAGTGGGTCTTGTTAACTGATATAACTAAAACCTGCTAAGAAAAATATGAAACAGTTATGATTTGATAGTAATTTTTTTTTTTTTTGAATAGCTAAAGATATGTGTAAGGTGTGGTGAAAGGTTGGTAGATGCGCACCAATTTTAATTTCAATTTTTAAATCTTAAAAATTTAAAAATAAATAAAAATATTATTTTAGATTTCGGAAAATTTCTGGCTTCGATGAAATTCGGCAAATTTTGGATTTCAGTCAAAATTTTGGTCGATATTCTGCAAAATAGTTTGATATTATTTTCAAATTTCGAGAAATTTCGAATTTGGATATTTCGGTTGATATTTTGCAAAATGGGATTGAAATGAGATTTCGCTTTGGGACCCCGGAAATTCTAAATTTCGGTTGAATTTTCGGGATATCAGGGAAATCTAAGACCATGTTTATAATATTGTCCGGCATTTTTGAGATTTAGAGAAATTCAGTAATCCTCGCCCTTGGACGTAACCCTGGTGAACACGTAGTCCTTTCTTGATTTCTTTCTTTATTCGGACAATAGAGCGTAATAGATACACACACGCTCATAGAAACAAGCAAATATTGATATGCAATCTTTTATTCATAAATTTACTTCAAATAACTACCCAATACAAGAATTAATCTTGTTACACTCGTTCAGATTTATAATCTCTAAGACAGCTACAAGAATATCTTCAAGATTTTTATTTGCATTTGTTAGAGGAGATGGGATATGAAATTCTTTGAAGGCACCTTCACAATCACCAGGTGTACCAGCTGCACCTCCGACATTTGCGACCAAAGGAATGTAGTTTTCATGATTAAGGACAGTGAAATCGAAGCCTTTCAAATCGTAACGCATTTTGTCATATTCTGTAGAGCAAGTACGAAGGGGTCCCGTGATACGACCGGTGGATTTCTTTTGAAGATCTGAAATCCTGGCTGCATTGGCATTGGCAATGGTGATGGCTTTATCAGTGAGTATTCTGCATATGCCGTTAGGACTAGTCTTCAGATTGTTTCTGGGATCAGCCATAACAACTGAGACGCATAGATTGTTATGGGATGTTCGTTGACACCACTGGTGGAAATCGACAGCGTTGCTTTGCTGAACAACAAAAGTGAGAGCAATGGCAATAGCCATTATACTAGACATTGCTGTGGTGTACATTTTGGCCTTTGGTTGGTTGAGTTTGGCTGGGGTCTTTCTCTCTATATATAGCGCATGAGCATGATTTATTTAATTTGGTAACTCATTAACTTGAAATAAATGCTTAAAATATTTTTTTGATTTGGTAATCATATTGGAAAGTTACTAATAAGATTTGAGATTCCTACTACTAATAGATTAGAGGAGATCGAGTAACAGGATTCAGATATTGATAAGATTTAAGATACTTACTATTAAAACATTAGAGGAGATCGACTAATCGAGTAACTAGATTCAGATAATGATGAGATTTGAGATGCCTACTATTAAACATTAGAGGAAATTCAAAGAAGAACCACAAAATTCTATCCATTAACAAAACAAGATTTTTTTCATGTTCGGAAAATGAGATGGATTGGGCCGCCCAGAAAGTACATGATAATCCAGGCTTCCTCTGTTAAAATATTTGAGGAGATCTCATTTATTTTGCCACTGCTTCTTAGCCATGGTATCGGAGAGGGTAGCCAATAATTCTACTTTGGCCTTTAGAAGTGGTGGTCATATTAACCATGTCAACACAAATGGCTCCCTAGCCATGGAGTAAAAAGACAAAAAAATCATATTCTTGAAGGCTTTTCACAACACCTTGGAGCAGTGATGGATAATCAAATCCACCTTGGTTCCCAACAATGGTATTATTCACCACCGCTGCGAGACATGACGGATAAGACTGTCGGCATGGTCGGTCAAACATACTAAAAAAATCTTTGTTTTGAATTATCAATGAAATTGCATAAATAATGTCACAACATATTTACGTTTGAACAAGAGTCAACCCAATATAATGCAGGGATGGCTACATGATTTACTTGGTGGGATGGGGGGGGGGGGAGGAGTTGCCATTAAATTATTTTTCTAAACAATATTTGTATATATTTTTTTTTTATTTCAATAGATAAATAAAACAAAAATTATCACGTGAAAGAAAAAATGATTTTTAGTAAAAATTAGTACTTTCGAAATGTATAAACAAATTGTAAAAAAAATTTCGAATTTGTACTTTATTTTTCTTGAAGAATACACAGAAAAATACATATTAAGCTCCAAACATAATTGTTCATATGAATACTTATTGTATTCGTAGTATTATCAAGAGCTTTCATTAGTAATTAACTCTAATTTCCAATATTCTTCAGCCTACTTGATTAATTTTGTGTCTCGTTTTATTTTGAGTTAGTGATATTTTGTTTATTTTACATGAAATTAAAATCGTCTCTTCTGCGCTCGAGTTCATTAAAATCATTCGGTTATTCCTTGCCAACATAATATTTAGATGAGGAGGAGATAAACAAAAGGCACAACCTCATGGAAATGTTTACGGAGTTAAACTCATAGATATGATTCAAAGCACAACATCAAGGTGCAAGGATTTTACTCCAAAAGGGCTCAAGGTAACCCACAAAGTAATATTTTTCCCAGTCAAGTGGTACTATTTAAAATTTACAAAATCGATACGTTGGTACTCAAATTGGATTATTGAATTTTTGCTTCTTACGAAAAATTAAATTCTTAGTTTAAATATTTTGTTTAACAATTAAAGGTTGTTAGGAAATTTTTTGTTAAATGTTTTGACGATGAAAATTAGAATTCTATATCAGACCCCAAAATATGTAAGTTTGATTTTATTAGAAATCATGTATAAGCTTTGAGCATTAGATTTGTAATAGGTTTTATAGGCTTTGTTTTATTTTTATTCTAGATTGTTAGGCTAAGTAGTCTTAGACTGAGCGTCTGACAATTTCTGAGTGAGCTTATCAGTAGTTAAGTTTGAAGACTCAAGCGTCTAAAGTCTGAATGAAGATGAAGATTCCAAGCGTCAAGCTATATCAAGCGATTGATTATAAGACAGAAGTTATTCAAGGATGAATGAGAGTCTATTAAAGACAAGATTTCACCTGAATTTTTTTCTAAGTCCAGAAGAAGCTTAATGCAAATATTCTAAGTTCATTATTTGCCAACGGGCATTTAATTTCAAATGCATTAAATGCTGATAAGAGCATTAAATGTGATAAGCACTTTCAGGACGTACGGAGAAGCCACCCTATTGGACTGTCAACTATTCAGAGACTGCAGCACCAACTTTTGTGCAACAGATTTTCAGGAAAAAGGACAAAAGTTGTTCACTCGCAGAAGTGAGAGACACGCGCCTGAGCATGTGTCAAATGGACACTTTTTCCAAGAATGCCTATAAATAGGACTTCAACAACAAGCCAAAACGCCCATCGTATTACAAGCTAAATTGATGTTGCATTGAAGTCTCAAGTACTCAGACTTTTAGAAAAGCCAGAACATTCAAGCAAACATTCTCTTTGCTTTTCTTCAATTCCTGAGACAGTCACCCAATATCTCAAACATTCTCTTTGAAGAAGCCTACATTACTATTGAGATATTCCAAGTTGTTTGAACTTTATCAAAATCAAACAAACCGTTAGAAAAACCCCATCCAAGCCTCGCGATCTGTGTGAAGTCGAAGTTGGATACTTGCAATATTTCTGGGTGAAAGAACCAAGGGGATAGAAGTGTCTTGGAGCAGAAATCTGCGTGGCCAAGGAGCTCAAGTCATTGGCATCCATCTCTCCCTAATTTGTAGAAGATTTTGTGTGATTCTTTGAGAATCATTTTAGTAGATTGCCTCCGAGTGTTCGAGGAGAAGAAGGACGTAAATATGTTAAGTAAACACAATCAAACGCTAAGCAACTAAGATACATTTTGTGACGCTAAAGCTTTCAAAGAGAAGATTTTAAAATCATTCCGATGTGTTCACACTGATTAAAGAACTGAACGCTTAAACCTAACTGGTTATAGTATTCAAATCTTGAAGTCTAAGTTAACTTTATAAAACAGTCTTCGTGTAGATGCTCAACCAAGCGCCTACATTTTCAAGCGTTCAAACCAATTTTAATACGAATCTTTTTGAAGTCGAAAAAGCCTTGCTTAGAATTCCAGCTTGTTAAAATTGAAATTTTACAAGTGGTATCAGAGCAGTTAAAATTGAAATTTTAAAATTCCAGCTGGTTTAGATCATTTTCAAAACTAGTTGCTTCAAAATTTTCCATGGCATTTGCTAAAGCTCCTAAACTGACCGAGTCAAACTATGACACATGAAAAGTCAAAGTATTTACATATCTCTGTTCATGTGATGATGACATGTGCGATATTATTTCAGATGGACCTATTCACATATACAAAGTTATCACTAGAGCGCCTGGAGCCAAGGAATAAACACCAGATGGCTATGTGGGAAAGCCAAAGCAAGATTGGTCTCCGGATGAGCGTCGAAGAGCGAATTTCGACAATGTTGGTTGTAACGCTCTATGTACAGCTATTGGTGATAATGACAACTGACACGCTAAAAGCAAACGTGCTATAATAGCAAGTGCACTCGTGATAGTAATAAAAGTGGACTAAAAGTCCGGGTTGTCGAATCACTGAGACTTGAATTCTAGCTTATGATTTTATACAAAGAACAACTACAATAAGTGTAAAATGCGTACAATAAGAACGAGGTTACGTAAATGATTTAAAACCAAATATAAAGGGAGACTAAGGCACATACTAGGTCCAAATTGATCAATTATACTTATAAAGATTCTCGTTGAAGGATTACACTTACATTGTTATGGTGAGAGCTCCAAGGGTAGAGAATAACCGATGTCTCACGTATAAACTCCTATGCTTAGATTGTGATTTCCTAAATATGTTTATTCGGAAATCTAACAACTAAACATGCATTAACGTACTAGAGCTCACTCGATTTGAATCGAACGACTTCACCCGGGAATCTTTACCTATGTCTAGGGCAATTCCTCATTAGTTGCGGGTCATGATGTGAATTTCTTGCACCCTAAGTCAATTTTCTCTCGAGATATTCACCTAGGCATAAGATTCTAACATATAGTTATCAAGTATATGCAAGATAGGCAAAAACACAAATTCACATCACATAACAATATAAGAATAACCTCAACAATCATCTATTATAAGCACAAATCACAATTTGGCCTTACATGACCCTAGTCTTATGAATTTAGTTCATAATTGACAATATGAAAAACATAAATGAATTAATATCCATATCCATAGACATAAATGAAATAAAAAGCTATTAAAACTCCCTTGAAAGTGAATAATGATGGAACTCGAAGTTGAATCTTCCTTCTCCAATGGTGATGATGAATCAAGAATCCTCCTTCTATCTCTCCTCTACCTCTCTATGGATCGGTCACTCCCTCACTTATTTGATGATGAAGAATACAAGAGATGATGCCTTTGTAGGTGTATATTCTCCTTCCTCCCATGTGTTGTCCCTCTAGTGTGTCCTCCATTCTCTAAAGCATGTAGTATGAAATTCCATAAAGTAAATCTACCAAGAAACACACTTATGGCAACCCCTCAACACATGTGCTGAAATTTGGCTAAAAGTGATTCCTTCCCATCATATAATGCTGGAATTTGGGCTGAAAAGGAGTAAAGATTCTGACTGTCCACGCCTAGGTGTGAATGGGACGCGCATCCTGGCGCATCTACTTCTCTGTCCGGCGCAGCAATCGTATTTCCTTCATAATTCTATCTATAGACCTCCGATTTGGATGATTCAAGTTCTCATTTGAAGATAAGGCATAGATCTAAAACTATGTAGAAGGAAACTTCGTCCAATGTGGTCTCGAAATGTATAGAAATAGCGCTCAGATGTGGTATGAGATACATAAACAGCGCCTAGGTGTTGTAACATGCTTGAACTTGTTTCGTACATCGTTTTTCTTCCCTTTTCTTCATGTATTCTCATTTGTTACCTGTAATCGCTTAGCATTGCTCTTTAAATGCAAATGTGGCATGATTTAAGCGATAAGTGAATCTAAATCATAAGAATTACGGGTCCAAAAACGTGTAAAAACACCTCTTATCAACACCTCCAAACTTATCAATTGCTCGACCTCGAGCAATAACAGCTTATAAGGCAAGATCAACATCAACAGCCAAGGGAAGAAAGAAAGAAAATTAAACTACCTAACTCACTTTTGTGGAGTAAACGGTTGCACTTAGCAGGTGCAACAAGCCTTTAAACCTTTGAGTTACCTCAAAGGACGAGTTATAGTCTCGTGAGGGTTTGCATACGATATACCCACAAAATCTAGCAAATTTTCAATCCCAACCAAATCAACACATCTCAATATGATTGACAAGAGTGAATGGCATAAAATCAACCCTTTAAAGCTCACACATCTATATACATATCAACTACTTTTGCTCATGTGACACCAATACTCGAAAAGACTCCCTATGGTGTAGTGAAAAATAAATCTAAAGTATTATAGTCGAGAGGCATCCTTACCAAATTTTGGACATTATTCCCATTTTGATCAAACGCAAAGCACAAGAATCATAGAAAATTTCGTAGCCATTTAAATTTCATTATATCAAACGTTCAACTTTCAATTCATATGAAACTTCAATTAAACTTTATTAAGGTTAGATCATGTGCAATATTTTATTCCATTAGGCTTTCTTTGACACCCATGTATCAAGCTTTAGATCAATGACTCCCAAACTAGATAGTTTTGGGGCATTAAGTGTAGAGACATTCCTAAGGATTTAATCACTCGAGTGTCAAAGGCCACGAAATAAAACTAGATCTTTTAAACATTTCAATTCTTTTTGGCTTGAGCTTAGCTCAAATTAGCATAATAGTACAGTATATAGGCATGAAACTTTTCACCTCCGGTGCGTATTAGCCTGACCACTTTTGGTCATACCAAAATTCAACCTTTTCAATTCATTGTTAAGCATATAAAATTACTACTCAACTTATAACCTTATGAGAAATCTAAGTTAATATTTCCGGGAATAATTCCTTAAGTGTCTCAAGATGGTTATCCTCTCAACTCCTCTACCTTCGATTTATGTGCATTGTGAATCATCTAAGAAATCAATCCTAGTTTAGGGTCTCCATGAGCAATTTCAAAGATATATATGTTCCATTAAATTCAATTTATTTCAAGAAATCATGCCATTTTTCCAAGTTAATCAACTTCAACGCATCAATTAGAAGGATTTTTTTGTTTTTATATATGTTTAAAACTATTGCACACTTTTCGATTGTAAAATATGACACCCCCAAACTTAGACAGAATTATGGAGAACATGAATGAACATGACAATTATAGACCAAGTATATCTCCCCCAAACTTAGAACAAACATTGTCCCCAATGTTCGAGAAAGAAAAAGTGAAGAAAACACTTCACCATAATGGGTGCTGACGAGCAAACCCGAGTCCTCTTTGATGATATTTTGTCCCAAGTTGGACAGTCCTACAACAAAATAAAAAATGTGCTATCCATACGATCCGGTTAAACATAGCATATAGTCGACAAACACAAAAACAAACATAGTATTCTTCAACAATAAATAAGCAAGATTCAAAAATAAAAAGAAAAAAAACAATAATCAACATCCAAAAAAACATCATACCACAAATAAAACATCAAAATATCAAAATAAATCAAACATCAAAATAGGAAAAGAAAATATCACGCGTCTAATCACCAAACATGGCATCCAAGTCCTCATCATCATGACCCCCACCGCCCTCCGCGGTCTCATCATCTCCTAAAATATGGTCAACATCAATCATATCATAGGAGCCACCGACATGCTCAGCAGAATCACTCCTAACAACTAAAGCACCTGCACCAATCATATCATCGTGCTGAGACATAGAAGAACGCATAAAAGTAGGTGGTGCAGAGTAGTCGAAAGGTCCCCGACCCATAAATTCATCCTGTTCCATAAATAATTGTCGAAAGTAAGCACAACCGTCATTCGTCATGGTATGCATATCTGTCCTCAACAGCTACATATTAGCCCAAAGGGCATCCACATTAGATGATGTAGTGTGGCTCGATCCGGTACCATGAGCAGATGACGGTGGACAAGAGCGCTTAGGAGGAGGGGGAACGTGTGGAGTAGCAGTAGGCATGGTGATGGATGAACTGGGTGGCTCTGGTCGCTCCATAGGTGAAACTTGAACTCTTTGCTTGTTACATAGAGCAGTGATAAGGGAGGGAAAAATCATAGGATTCCTCTTTGTCGACTCCCCTCCCATCCTCTATTGTGCCTCCTTGTCAACCACCCAAGCAAACTCGTTTTTGAACTTCTTCAACTGGTCTAATAAGGAGAAAAAGATCAACTTTGAGAAGTTAATGGTTTTGCAAGTCATGATAGAATAAATGGGGGTGGCCCGTTCCCTATTAGCTTCTGACCGGTTGGTGCTGGGAATTAGATTGAACCGAATAAACTCAAGCCAAAAGGCTGCCTCCGGAAGTAAAGCTCAACTGGGGAGATGGACGTGACCCGATGGCCAAGTCTCGCCTTCCCGTGCAATGACCCGCATTACCTCGGCCAGATTGATTTATAGGTGTCCCCTGTTATAAAGAATAGTGTACTCACACTGTTGAGGCTTGGGAATACCTATAATTTCCCGAATCATTCCGGCATCATACGGCACTGTGGTATGGCGAACTGTGTACTCGTACTTACTATATTTCGAGGCTGTAAGTTCGTGATATGCCTCTGCACCAAAGAATTCCTGGACCAAAGGGACCTAGATGGTCTCGGGCTTTTGACAAAAATACTGAAAATGATGAAATTCAACCAACTCATGCACTGAAGACTGCCCCTTTGTAACTATATATTTTTCTTTGATTATCGTTCGATTGTAAAGGCATTGACAGATTATTTGGACCTCAGGATCAGAGAACCGAGGGTCAAGGCCCGAAATAGTCGAATCAAGGGAAAGTTCGGGGTTGTTGGATGATCCTTCCCCTACTTTCTTTTTACCTTTGGATTGTTTTGAGGTTTGTTTTGGCATTTTGTAAAAATTTTGGCAGAGTAACGACGTTTAATTGGTTTACCAAGTTCTCGACTATGCCCCGAAAAACAGCCCACAACAACACTCAAACAGAAATTTCTCCAATTTGACAGCACAACAATTCGAAACTAAAATCAGGCTTAAAGAACTATTACCACACAATCCACAAAATCAGTAAATCCAAAATTTCCCACAACGTGAATCCACCCACAATAAGGAACAATGTCGGCCACAATTACACAAAACAATAATCCAAAATAGCCCCACACGGCTTTAATAATCGGAAATGAGCAAGAACGAGACTATTTCACTCACCTTGGAATCGAGCGAAATCTGCGATTACTGTTCACGGTGGTGAATATGACAGAAACCAGTGCAAAATGGTGGTTCTGGCCTCGACAAGGGTGGATTTGGGTTGGAGATTGGATGGGTTCTGTGAAGTAGAGCTGAAGAGAGAGAGAGATTTGAAGAAAAAGATCTAATTTTCAGCCTATTTTAAGTTTATACCTGCGCGGCGCCCAGGCGCGCGTATATCGGTGCTTAGGCTCCACGATGCGAAGCAGTTTTTACCTTTTGGAATTCAAACCGCGCCTGGGCGTGAGATGTGTTGTGCCTGGGCGTGAAAGTATAGGCCCCTGGGCGCGGTATGAATCACACTTGGGCACGGCAATGCGAAGCAAAAATGGAGTTTTTGATGATTTTGGCGCCTAAGCGTGATAGACCCAGCGCCCAAGCGTGGGTTGATTTGTGTTGAAATTTCAATCCATTTCCTGTAACACAAAGAAAAAAAAACAATTCACACAATGATTAACACAAGCAAACAAAGATTAAACAAGAGTAATCATAAGAAAACAATGCAAACCAAACTAAAAATATGAGAAATGAAAGAAAAGAAAGAACTTGGGTTGCCTCCCAAGAAGCGCTAGTTTAGAGTCATTAGCTCAACAACTTGAGACAGAGAATCGTTTAGGATCCTGAAGGGGAATGGTCACTTTATCCCTTGACCCGTCAATCCCAATGTAATGCTTTAACCTTTGGGCGTTTGTTATAAAGTTTTGTCCATTATCCGTTACAAGTTCAATGGCACCTGAAGCATAAACACGAGACATAACAAACGGTCCCAACCATTTTGACTTAAGCTTCCCAGGAAGAGTCGGAGGCGAGAATTGTATAGTGAAACCTTGTCTCCCTCATGAAATTCTCTGGGAATAATGCGCTTATCATGCCATGTTTTCGTTCGTTCCTTGTAAAACTTGCATTCTCATATGCTTAATGGCGTCAATCCTCAAGTTCATGCAATTGGAGCAAATGATTGGTACCTACAAGTTGAGAGTCAAAATTTAGAAACTTGATAGCCCAAAAAGCATGATGTTCAAGCTCAACCGGTAAGTAACATGCTTTTCCAAACACGAGGCGATATGGGGACATGCCAATCGGAGTTTTAAACGCGGTTCTGTATGCACACAAGGCGTCATCTAGTTTAAGAGACCAATCTTTTCTAGATGCGTTAACCGTTTTTTAAAGAATGCGTTTAATCTCCCGATTTGACACCTCCACTTGACCACTTGTTTGAGGATGGTATGGGGTTGAAATTTTATGCCGTACCCCATACTTGTTGAATAAGTGTTTGAATTGTTTGCTACAAAAATGGGTGCCCCCGTCACTAACGATTGCTCTAGGAGTTCCAAAACAAGGAAAAATCCTTTTTCTTAAAAATCGAGTAACCACCCGAGCATCGTTAGTGGGCAAAGCCTCAGCTTCGACCCATTTGGAGACATAGTCGACCGCAACAATAATGTACTTATTGGAACAAGAACTAGGGAAGGGTCCCATAAAATCAATACCCCAAACATCAAATAGTTCACACTCAAGCATGTTATTCAATGGCATTTCGTGTCGTTTAGAGATATTACCTGTCTGTTGACACATATCACAGGATTGAACACACAAAAATGCATCTTTAGAAAGAGTGGGCCAAAAGAAACCTGATTGGAGCACTTTAGCCACTATTTTAGAAGGCCCAAAGTGGCTACCTACCGACATATCATGGCAATGAGCGAGAGTTGGTGCTATTTCCTCCTCGGGGACAGATCGTCGAATGAGGCCATCTACACAAATCTTAAATAGATATGGTTTGTCCCACAAATATCGCTTCACATCAAATAGGAATTTCTTATTTTGATGATAAGTGATATCCGGGGGAAGGACTCTCGTGACAAGATAGTTTGCATAATTGGCATACCAAGGTGTATCATTATGAAGTATATAATTGCTCATCAGGAAATTCTTCACAAATGGGTTTATCAAACTCGCACTCGGTTTTAGGAGCCTCTATCCTAGACAAATGGTCGGCAACGACATTTTCTACTCCTTTCTTATCCTTAATTTCTACGTCAAATTCTTGAAGAAGTAAAATCCACCTAATGAGTCTAGGTTTGGCATCCTTTTTGGCAAGCAAGTACTTTAGTGCGGAGTGATCGGTGTACACAATTACCTTATTTAACACAAGATGGGGATGGAATTTGTCAAATGCAAATACTATGGCTAGTAATTCTTTTTCGGTGGTCGCATAATTCATTTGTGCATCATTTAAAGTCCTACTAGAATAATAGATGGTTTGAAATACCTTATCCTTTCGTTGGCCAAGTACCACACCAACCGCGGTGTCACTAGCATCACACATCAACTCGAAGGGTAAGCTCCAATTGGGAGGTGCCATGATGGGAGCGGATATCAACCGCTCTTTGAGAATCATGAAGGCCTGTAAACAAAGGGAGTCAAAATTGAAGGGTGCATCTTTGACAAGAAAGTTCGATAACGGGTTTGCAATTTTGGAAATTTTTTTGATTAATCGCCTATTGAAGTCGGCATGACCAAGAAAGCTCCTTACGGCTTTCACCGATGTGGGAGGAGGAAACTTTTCTATGACCTTAATTTTGGCTTAGTCTACTTCAATCCCTTTTTGAGAGATTTTGTGACCTAGCACAATCCCTTCCCGGACCATAAAATGGCATTTTTCCCAATTCAATACAAGATTTGTTTCCTCACAGCATTTTAAAACATGAGCCAAATGATCAAGACATGTATTAAACAAGGTTCCAAAAATAAAAAAATCATCCGCCTATAAGCCATGAAAGATCGCCATCATGCATCGTTGAAATGTGGTCGGGGCATTGCACAAGCCAAACAGCATCCGCCTATAAGCAAACGTCTCATAGGGACAAGTGAAAGTTGTTTTCTCTTGGTCCTCGGGGGCTATGACAATTTGGTTATAGCCGGAATACCCATCTAGAAAATAGTAAAAATCATGTCCGGCTAACCTTTCAAGCATTTGATCAATGCATGGGAGAGGGAAATGGTCCTTACGAGTGGCGTCATTTAACTTGCGATAATCTATGCATACTCGCCACCCGGTAAGCATACGTGTAGGGATTAGTTCATTGTTTGCATTTTCTATCAAAGTTATGCCACCCTTCTTTGGTACTACTCGAGTAGCACTTACCCATGCGCTATCGGAGATAGGATAGATTATACCTGCGTCGAGTAGTTTAATGACCTCTTTCTTCACTGCCTCTTGTATTTGTGGGTTTGACCGCGGCGTGTAGGTTTTGCGGAATCCTCCATGAGTATCTTGTGCATGCATATCGCTGGGCTAATGCATTTTATATCCGCGATTTTCCACCCGAAGGCTTTCTTGTTGGCCCTCAAAACTCTCATGAGTTGTTCCATTTGTTCCCCTATCAAAGAACATGAGACAATTAAGGGCAATGTCTCATTATCATTTAAGAATACATATTTCAAATGTAATGGCAATGGTTTGAGCTCAAGGATAGGGGCTTCTCCGATAGAAGGGTGAGGAGGAGCCGAGAGTCATCTTTCTAACTTTTCAGCTCCTATAATACGGTAAGGAGGTGGCTTTTCCAAGCTAAACATGGTTTCCAATTGGTCTTCACTCGCCAAATTAACATCCATAGATTGTGAAAGACATGTCTCCAATGGGTCATCTACCATGTGTGCCTGAAAAGTCTCATCAATCAAAACATCAAATGCATCAATGCGTAAACATGAGTCAGGATCACATGGGTGTTTACGCACCTTAAAAACATCAAAAGTGACTTTTTCATCGCCCACATTTAAGGTTAGTTTACAATTGGCAATATCGATTACCGCCTTACTAGTGGCTAGGAATGGTCTTCCTAGGATTAAAGGCACTTCAACATCTTCCTCCATGTCAAGAATCACAAAGTCAATCGGGAAATAGAATTTATCGACTTGAACGATAACATCTTCAATTATTCCCCTTGGCATCTTGATTGATCTATAGGCGAGTTGGAGACTCATTAAAGTCGGCTTCAGATTGTCAAGGCCCAACTTTTTGAAAATAGAGTATGGGAGAAGGTTAATGCTAACTCCCGAATCACACAAAACTTTTTCGAATGATAATGGCCCAATCGTGCAAGGAATAGTAAGACTCCCAGGGTCTTCAAGCTTCATTGGTAATTTATTAAGCAATACGGCAGAGCATTCCTCTGTTAGACACACCGTTTCGTTTTCCTCCCACTTTTGCTTGTTAGAAAAAATATCCTTGAAAAACTTCACGTAATTTGGCATTTGTAAAATAGCATCAACGAAAGGAATATTAATTCTAACCTCACGAAGAACCGCTGAGATCCGGAGGAAGCTTGGATCCATCTCCTTCTTTTTCTTTCTATGTGTATTTGGAAAGGGGAGACGGACCTCGATGGGAGGATATGTTGGAGTTGAAGGGCCTGCTTGGGAGGACACTGGAGGTGGCGCCTGGGCGCAGAAGCATTGGCGCCTGGCCGTGACTGGATGGGCGCTCGGGCGCGTCAGTGTGAAGCGTTTTCTCCTCTTGGGGTGTGATTGGCGCTTGGGCGCCGATATCGGCGCCTGGGAGCGGGTGTGCTAGCGCCGGGGCTTGGCTGGGTAGGCGCTTGGGCGCGTCAGTGCGAAGCATTTGTGGACTATTAGTTGCCTCTGGCGCCTGGGCGGTTGGGAGCATCTGTGCGAACAGCATCATTTTCTACCTGTTTGCCACTTCTCAAGGTAATCGCATAGCATTGCTCTTTCGGGTTCTTTTCCGTGTCACTTGGTAAAGTTCCCGGGGCTCTCTCGCTGATCACTTTTGCCATTTGACCCATTTGTGTCTTCAAATCCTTCATCTCCATGAATAAATCCTTCATCATATTACGGAGTTCATTGATTGATGTATCTGATTTCTTTATCTGCTCATCGAGACGTTCATTGGTTGTAGGAGGCCTAATTTGCCTTTGTACAGGAGGATTACCTTGCTTTTGATCTTGACTGTTGTTGAATGGAGGCCTTGGTGATTGGCAAAAACCGGGATGGGCATTTTGTGCCGGATTAGGCCTCCTTGGAAAATTTTCAAGCACATGAAAATTCAATTGAGATCGATTGGCATTTCCAACATAGCTTACATTGCCAACCATTGTTTCCAAAGCGACTTCCTCTTCCATCTCTTGAACACAAGCAATTTTTTTAGTGGGTATGATCTCTTCATCATCGGGATAGAGCTCATCTTTCCGGACTAATTGTTCAATCTTGTCCCACACACTTTGGCAGTCAAGCCCAAGGAGATTACCACCAGCACCGGCATTGAGCCTATTTCGAATGCTCAATCGGACTCCATCATGGAAACGTAATACTTGCTCGCTCAATTTTAGGTTGTGATCCGGACATTTTTGGAGCATGTCCTTATATCTAGCCCATACTTCGGCTAAGGACTCATTTTCCCTTATTTAAACTCTTTGATGTTGCTCCTTAGCTCATTGATTTTGGAGGGTGGGAAAAATTTGCTCAAAAAGGCGTCGACTAACTTTCTCCATGTTGTGATGGATTGGGGTGGTGGAGATTTGTACCACATAGTCGCCTTGTCCTTTAATGAGAAGTGGAAAACTCTTAGACGAATTGCATCAAGATCCATTGGATGAAATTGGGTAATCATGAGCGTATCGTCTAAAGTGTCCAAATGTTCATGAGGCGATTCATGGAGCTCTCCATAGAAGGGTTCGCCTTGCACCATGCTAAAGATGTGTGACGGAATGTGATAATTTGGTGCATAGAAATTTGGAAAGACCACGGGTCTCGGTATGGTGTGGACCCTCGGAGGTAGACTATCCCGGAACAATGGAAGAGGGGGGGGAGGTGCTGGTCGCATAGCTTGAAATAGATTTTGCAACCATTCCCTATTTTCCGGGAGATTCATGTCGGGCAAGTTCCCATTCGGGTTTTGATTTAAATTGTTTGCCATTTCTCGAGCTCGCCTACTAGATCGAAGAATACGCTCTATCTCGGGCTCCAATTTGTATGGGGGCTCGTTGGAGGAGCGGGTCATGCACCACAAGTCACACGTAATAATTAAACACAAGAAACAAGATTAGAATAACAAAAAATAAAAATAAAAGACACTAGTACAGAAAAGACCTGTTACAGCGCACATTTTACAGCGGTTTTTGGAAAACCGCTGAACGGAGAGACTTATTACAGCGGTTTATAAGTGAACCGTTATAATGGATATTAACCGGGCACCTATTACAGCGGTTCGATAAAAAACCGTTGTAATAGTTCGAACCTATTATAGCGGTTCGATAAAAAACCGCTATTATAGCGCGAAGAGAAAAAAAAAAAAAAAAATTTTATAGCGGTTCGAAAATGAACCGCTATAATCGGTTTACCAATTATAGCGGTTCATTCCCGAACCGCTATAACTGGTAAACCGGTTTATGCCAGTTATAGCGGTTCGGGAATGAACCGCTATAATTGGTAAACCGGTTATAGCGGTTCGTTTCCGAACCGCTATAAAACGTAATTAAAAAAAAAAAAAAAAATTTCCCTCCCTTTTTCCCCCCAAAAAACCGAGCTCTCCCCCTCATTTCTCTCTACTATCTCTCACTCTCTACTCTACTCTCTGTCTCTACTCTACTATCTCTCTCACTCTCTACTCTACTATCTCTCTCACTCTCCACCACCGCCCCCGCCATCGTCTCCACCGCCGCCGCCGCCGCCGCCGCCCAATTTGATTTTTCTCTATCTCTCTACTCGATCTCTCTCCCTATACTCTACTCTCTCTCTCTATACTCTCTCTCTCACTCTCAAGCTACCTAAACCGCCCCCGTCCCGTCGCCACCACCTCCACCACCACCTGAAACCGCCGCCGCCCGAGCCGCCGCCGCCGCCGCCGCCGTGACCCACCACTCTCCTCCTCTCTCTCTTTATAGGTATATATATATATGTTTATATATGTTATGTTATATATATATATATATTATGTATATATTAAATTTAGGTTATGTGTTAATTTCTTGTTTGTTATATATTAATGTTATGTTAATTCTGATTTTGTGATGTATATAATGTAGGTTATATGTTAATTTGTTAATTATTGTTATATATATCATGTTATGTTAATTGGGGTTTTATAAATTATATAGTGGATTTTTGTTATTATGTTGTAGTTGATTTTTTACTAACTTTGAATGCAAATCTGATTTGTTCTAGGCATCTCATGAGTATGTTCGATATATGTATGTATATCCCTATGTGTCTAGTTTCATATGAATAAAACGGTTCATGAATTGGAGCTTTCCACAATGAGTTATGAATTTTCTCATGAAGACGCGCACAGCTGTTTTGAATATTGACAGATTTTTCTCTAACTTTGAATACAAATCTGCTTTTTTCTAGACATTTAATGAGTATGTGAGATATATGTGTGGATAGCCCTATGTGTCTAGTTTCATATGAATAAAACGGTTCATGAATCGGAGCTTTCCACAATGAGTTATGAATTTTCTCGTGAAGACGCGCACAGCTGTTTTGAAAATTGACAGATTTTCCTCTAACTTTGAATACAAATCTGCTTTTTTCTAGACATCTACTGAGTATGTGAGATATATGTGTGGATAGCCCTATGTGTCTAGTTTCATATGAAGAAAACGGTTCATGAATCGGAGCTTTCCACAATGAGTTATGAATTTTCTCGTGAAGACGCGCACAGCTGTTTTGAAAATTGACAGATTTTTCTCTAACTTTGAATACAAATCTGCTTTTTTTTTAGACATCTACTGAGTATGTGAGATATATGTGTGGATAGCCCTATGTGTCTAGTTTCATAGGAAGAAAACGGTTCATGAATCCGAGCTTTCTACAATTATTTATGAATTTTCTCGTGAAGACGCGCACAGCTTTCTGCACAACCGAGAAGCTCCAAAAACTTTATATCGTGATGCTTTAATTTATTTGTAGTTTTATGTGCTTTTGGATCCAATTGGTGATCAATATTTATAATATGATGCTTTATTTGTAGTTTTTTATGTGATCTATGTGATCCAACTGGTGATCAATATTTGTAGTTGTTCCCCTGGAAATATGATGTTTTATGTGATCCAACTGGTGATCAATATTTTTGTATCGTTTTGTGTTCGTTGTGGGTGAAAGATTAGAGTGTTGGGTTTGTTGTGGTTGAAATTGGTAGTATTTTTTGCGTCGTTTCCCTGTTGAGATTTTAGCGGATCGTAAGATTCGACTTCTGTTGGTTACAACCCACTGAGAAGATTAAGTCGAGAACTTGGTAGAAATATTTGCGTCGTTACTCTGCCGAATTTTTTATAGAATAATGCAAAATAAATTAAAAATAAATTTATTTAATTAATTTAACTATCAACTGATGTTAAAATTATTTAATTTAATTAATTGAGAATTTAGATGGATCGAAGTTGGATTGTAGCGGATCGTATGTCGGAGCAATATGGGAAAGGGGTGAAAGAATTCATCGACTTTGCGGTTGAGCATGCATCGGATCTGACTAGGATTAGTTGTCCATGTTTACGTTGTTGTTTTGGAAAGAGAATTAGTCCACGTGACTTGGAAGATCATTTGGTGTGTAATGGAATTGATAAAAGCTACACACGATGGACAAGACACGGTGAAAGCAGTGCCACCTCAGCTGATTTGGGTGATACATCATATCGATCAGTAGATTTTGACATGGATGATTATGAGCCTGATCGTTTGGAGGAGATGACCAATGTGATCGAGGAGGATTTGCGAACTTGTCCCAAGATGTTCGACAATTTGACAAGTGATTCAAAGACACCCCTGTACAGTGGTAGTAATTTCACAAGATTGAAAGCAGTCCTAAACCTCTACAAGTTAAAAGCTAACAATGGGTGGAGTGATAAGAGTTTCACAGACTTACTTGGTCTATTAAAAAGTATGTTACCCGATGATAATGTGTTACCTAATCGTACTTATGAGGCTAAGAAGGATGTTAACTGCAATTGGCATGGGATATGAGAGGATACATGCTTGTTTCAATGATTGCATCTTGTTTAGAAAGGACTATGCATCATTGACGGTGTGTCCCAAATGTGGCACCTCACGGTACAAGAAGAATGGATCTGCTCCTGTCAAAACAGCATGGTATTTGCCCATAATACCTAGATTTAGACGCATGTACAGTAGTGAAGCGTTTGCCAAGGACTTGACATGGTATGCTGATAGAAGGCTTGAACAAGGGATTGAAGATAACAAGATTAGACATCCTTCAGATTCTCCTCAATGGAAAAAGATCGATAATGATTTCCCTGAATTTAGGGAAGAACCAAGAAATTTACGCCTTGTATTGGCTACAGATGGAATGAACCCACATGGCTTCCAAAGTAGCTCACATAGTACATGGCCGGTGATTTTGATGATCTACAACCTACCCCCTTCGCGATGCATGAAGCGAGAGCATATTATGATGCCTATACTAATTTTCGGGCCGAAACAACCTGGAAATGATATAGATGTCTACTTGGCCCCTTTAATTGAGGATTTGAAAGAGTTGTGGGAGACCGGTATTAAAGTGTATGATGGATTTAGAAAAGAGAGCTTCAATCTCAGAGTTATGTTGTTTGGTGCAATCAATGATTTTCCAGCAAGAGCTAATCTCGAGGGATATGGTGTACATGGGCAATGTGCATGCCCCATATGTGTCAAGAGTACAGATCAATATAGACTCCCACACTCTCAGAAATATGCATTCCAAGGGCATCGAAGATGGTTGAATCGAGAACATCGATATCGTCGGTGGAAGAAAGCTTTCAATGGGAGCATAGAAGAATGTCGAGCTCCTAAGTGTTTGACCGGTGAAGAGGTGTTTGAGAATGTAAAAGACTTGGATATCAAGTTCGGAAAGACTTTTGCAGGCGTCCTTGCAAAAACTGGGTGGAAAAAAGGTCAATTTTTTTTGATTTGCCGTATTGGAAATCTTTACATGTTAGACATTTTCTTGATATAATGCATATTGAGAAAAATGTATTTGATAGTGTCATTGGTACTCTTCTAAATGTGCCCGGCAAGACAAAAGATGGAGTAAAGGCAAGGTTGGACTTAGTTGAAATGAAGATAAGAGGTAAATTGGCACCAACAATGAAGGGAAAACGTACTTATTTACCTCCAGCAGCTCACACGCTATCTAGAAAAGAAAAAATTGCATTATGTGAGTTTCTTTGTGGAGTGAAAGTTCCCGAAGGGTATTCTTCGAACATTAGCAGTCTTGTATCAATGAAGGACTTGAAGCTAAAGCATATGAAGACTCATAATTGTCATGTAATCATGGATCATTTGCTACCAATTGCTTTACGGGCCATTCTGCCAAAAAAGGTGAGAGAAACGATAACTAGATTGTGTTTCTTCTTCAAAGCAATGTGGAGCAAGGTGTTTGATCCTGAACAATTGCCTGCACTTCAGAAACAACTTGTCCTCACTTTGTGTGAGCTTGAGATGTATTTCCCACCCGCGTTTTTTGATATAATGACTCACCTACCTATTCACTTGGTTAGAGAGACACAACTTTGTGGACCAGCTTTTATGAGATCTATGTATCCGGCTGAGCGTTATATGAAGGTATTGAAAGGCTATGTGAAAAATCGTAGCCAGCCGGAAGGTTGCATTGTTGAGCGGTACATAGTTGATGAAGCTATTACATTTTGCACAGAATATCTGAATGATTCTAACGTTGCAGAGCTTCAAAAGTCTCCTGTTGTGGGGGGGGGGGGGGGAACAGAAGGAGAAAGCGTAATTGGAAAGCAATTAGTGAGTGTTCCTAGCACACAAAAGGATCAGGCACACCTATATGTGCTCCACAACACCGATGAGGTTGAGCCATATGTTGAAGAGCACAAGGACCAACTTAGGAGAATAAATTCAAGTAAAAATGAAAGTTGGATTTCAAGAGAACATAACAAGAGTTTTATCGATTGGTTCCGAAAGTGTATTCAAGAGAAACAAAATGAGAATTCACTTTCAGTTTCAGATAAATTGGCACGGTTGTCGGTGGGCCCGGGCAGATTCGTATTTTGTCATTCGGGTTATCGTATAAATGGTGTCACATTTTATACACAAAACCAAGATGAACGGAGTACAATGCAGAATAGTGGGGTGAGTCTTGTAGCTGAAGCAATGCATATCTCAAGTGCGAAAGATAATAGCCCTATCTATGCCACTTTACCATATTATGGGGTGATTGAACGTATATGGGAGCTGGATTACAGTTGGTTTCGGGTGCCTGTATTTGGGTGTAGGTGGGTTGACCATAAAAATGGTGTCGATGATAGTGAAATAGGTTTTACTCGAGTAGACCTTGAAAAGGTGGGATACAAAGATGAACCTTTCATTTTGGCATCTCAAGCTAAACAAGTGTTTTTTGTCACCGATCCTGTCGATAAGAGGTGGTCCATTGTTTTATCGGCAAACAAAAATACTTGTATTGAGGATGATGGCCTATATAATGAAGATGATGGAGGAAATCCTATCTTAGGTGGTTCACAATCCACAAATAGTGACGGTGACTTGGATATCAGTGATGATGAATAGTATATGCGAGAAGATCACCAAGAAGGGATATGGATTAATCCTTCTGTTCGTCGGCGTACTAAACAAAATGGTCGTACTGAGGGATCACAAAAGATTAGTAAACCAGCGACAAAAAGAAAACGATGAAAGGTATTTGAACTTATTTGATAATTATATGAGTAACTTATTTGAACTCTTTTGTTAAGTATGCAGTTAAAGTGTAAATTATATTGAACCAGCTTGTAATATTATATTAGTGAATGAGTTACACTAACTTCTGTATTTTTTTGCTTTTGTAGGTCGATACCGTATACCACCACAGTCACCCTCTCCTCCGCCACTACCACGACGACCACTACCAATGTAAGCTTATCAATATTTGGTTTTGTACTTTTTGATGTGATTTATATGATCCAACTGATTAATGATGTGATTAATGCATATATATTTATTTTCGTTTGTTGTTGTTGAAATATTTGAATTTTCACTTATAAAATCTTGTAGATGGATTCTGGAGGTGCTGCAAACCCAAGTGTTGAAAGTGAGATACGGAGAGGTAATACAGCAATGAAGAAAGTAATAAAGGCCAAAAGTAAAGGCATAAAGCTACAAGTTGGTTGGAACGAGTATGGTCAACCAGTTGACCCAAATAAATCAACTTTTGTTGGTTACATTGGCGTGATAGCTCGTGACAGGGTCCCTATTACTATCAGTGATTGGCGCAGCGTCCCTGCAGCAATAAAATATGCCATTTGGAATGAAATAGCTGTAAGTTAGTTATTATATATTATGTTTTTAATTGGTAAATGTAATTTTTTTTTCCTCTAAATTAACATTTTTTATATACTTTGTTCTTTGTTTTTTATAGTTGGCCTTTGATATTGACGAAAGTAGACAGAAGTTCGTCTTAGCCGAGGCTGGGAAGCTAGCTCGAAACTACAGGAGCTACTTGACCAGAATCTGGGTAGAGGATGATGATGGGAACATTAATTCAAGCCCACCCGAAAAATATCGTATATCTCAAGAAGATTGGACAAAATTTGTAGAAATACGCCAAAGTGAAGCTTTTCAGGTAATTATTTTAATTTATGGTTTCATTTTAATTTATTTGAAACTATATACATTGACTAATGCCTTGATTATATAATGAACAACAACTACGTAAGGACAATTCTGAAAGAGCAAAGGACCCTGAATATCCTTACAGGGCATCACGTCTTGGATATGCTCAAGTGGAGTATATTGAGGTACGTAGTTCGTTACAAGTTGTAATTCTAATCAAATTTCCTTACAAATTTTCTAATCAAATTTCCTTAATTACAAATTTTCTAATCAAATTTATTTCCTTACAAATTTTCTTATATAGAAGCATAAAAGAAAGGATGCTGGGTCAGATGTCACAGAGGTGACACGAGCACTAGTGTGGAGGGTTGCACATTCTGACAGCCAGAACAAGATTGATAATGTCAATGTTAAAAGAGTAGTGGAATCAATGGTGATTTATTTGCAATTTTAGTTATATAGTGTGTTGTATGCTTTTTTAAAAATAATTTTAAAATAACAAATTTTTGTATTTTTTAAATGTATTATTACAGGAAAGCTTATCACAGGAGGGTAGCCACAGTGGACCCGAGAAGACCCGGAATGATATACTGGCTATAGCTCTTAAAAAGAAGGAGCATCCGGGTCGAGTTAGGGGTGTAGGCTTTGGGGTATCCCAAACAGATTACTTTTCGGATTCAAAGCCTTCAAAAAATACGGTGATTGATAACTTGCAAGACACGGTTCAAATGCTCACTCAATCACTATTCGAATTGCGAAGCGAGTTTGAGCAGCATAGGGCGTCTGGGTCGTCGCAGCAGCCACATACAGAAGAGGCGGTTTCTTTGAAAGATAGCTGCCCAGAAGTGAAAGACCTTCCTCAGGTAATTAATGAAAAGCATATTGTTTAGTGATAATGTAACTTACAATCCTATATTTCTGTATGATATACAACATTTTCTAATATAATGGTATATATATATATATATATATATGTAGGATGTGGTGCAGTGTCAATTAGCACTTTCTACACCGTGTTATCGTTTGGTGGCAAGAGGAACAATGTACAATCAACCAAAGGATAGAACATTGCATACATGTCCATTAGCCTCCCACCTCGTGAAAGTGTCGATTGACATTGCAATTGAAGATATTGCACCCTTACCAGTCCCTCTCGATGATGAAGGAGTGTTCACAGTATCTGAGGCTGTGGGATACATGGTTGCTTGGCCTAAGAGTCTTGTGATTGTCGGTGATGCATCGGTACGTAATTATTAATAGCTAGTCATTATTAAATTATAACAATTGTTTAATGTTAATAAATATACTTTCATTCATAACGCCCACGTTTTGTTTTCTTTTGCTTATAGTCTCTCGGAAAATCCAAATCATCACTCGGAAAAAGCAAATCAGAGATGACGAAGCACTCACATGTCAAAAATACACCTCTAGTGGCCAACCCTCCTTCTCTAGTGGCCAACCCTCCTGCTCCACCCCCTAATTCACTTGCAATTCTTGAAAGGTTCTTTGGGATGATGGCTGCTGATAACACTATCCGGATAGACATACCCGAGGAAATCTTCAATATCCCCTTTCCAGAATATATTGGGCGGGAGGAGATCGGTGACTTTGTGCATAAAGAACAGATAGGAGCCTCTATCATTACTGCTTACATCAAGTAAGTTTTTAAATATTAATTAAGAAAAAGTAAGCTTTTAATTAAATTATTTTACTGCATTAATTTGAACTATGTTTATTTTTGTTACTCAAATTTATTTTATGCTCAATTGTAGGTGTTTGTGGGTTAATCACGTGGTCCCCGAACAAAAACAAAATAAATTCGGGTTCCTTAGCCCACATTCTATATCTGCGGGAGCAGGAATTACTCCCACGCAGCTTGTTGACAAATCGCAATATATAGCAAATACTATGATAGCTAGTGCACTGGAGGGGAAGTTGTTTCTTGCACCTTACAACTCCGGGTGAGCTACTAAAGACACATTGTTATTTTGTAAAATTTGTTACGTAGGCATAACTAATTTAAAATTTTTCTTTTGAATATGCTGATTAGGGGCCATTGGTTGTTGCTCGTGATTGATCCAATTAAAGAGATCGTTTATTATTTGGATTCTTTGCACGGTAATCCAAATAACCGACATGATATGAAAGATATGATCAATCAGTAAGTTTTATCATTCAATTAAATGTATCCATTATATTATATTTAATATTAAGTTTAAAGTATATATATTATAACTAGACTTCATATATATATATTTGCTTGATATTGACATATTTCCTTGATTTTTGATGTTTTTAACAGCGCTGTCTTGATGTTTCGAGCAAATAAAAACAACCAAAAGATCAAATCAAAAAACAAGGCCTGTACATGGAGTTGTATACAGGTTAGTTTAATTATATTATTTTAATTATAGTTTCAAGAAATTATTCGAATAAAAGTTATTTGTTCTAATACAATTTTGATTTGAATTTAATTTGTAGTGCCCCATTCAAATAAATGCCATAGATTGTGGGTTCTTCGTCATGAAATTCATGAAAGATATTATTAGACACGGAGAATCTATAATCCCACCGACGGTATGCATAATCCTAATTAATATTAATCAAATTCTAATGTCCCTTTTAAGTTATTAAACATTTTTGTTGGATTTTAATATTTGTCTTGCAGTACTTTGCTGATTGTCAGTACGCCACTTACACTATAGAGCAACTTGATGAAGCACGTTCTGAATTGGCACAATACATTTTTAAATGCGCTTTTGATATGCCGGCGGTGTAAGTTGAAAATTATTGTAAATTTTTATTTGATTTAAAAGCAGTGATTAGTTTATATTGGTTTATTGTAAACTCGTTATTATTTGTAATTATTGGAGATTATTATTTGGTGAATGAAATTAATTTTGGATTTGAATTTGTTGTTTCTGTTGAGCAATTGGTTTGTTTTATGTGTTATTGATGAGTTGAATTTTGAGCTTGTGGGAAGGATATAGCTCTAGCTGAAATTATAACAGAAAAAAATAAAAATAAAAAAAATCATGTTACAGCGGTTCGTTTCTGAACCGCTGTAACAGTGTTCACTGTTACAGCGGTTCATCAACGAACCGCTGTAACAGTGAACCCTGTTACAGCGGTTCGTTTCGGAACCGCTGTAACAGGCTACGGCTTTTACAGTTAAATTTTATTTTTATTTACCTATTACAGCGGTTCGTTATTGAACCGCTGTAATAGGGTTCATTTTACAGCGGTTTTTAACCGCTGTAATAGTAAACATACCAATTACAGCGATACGTATTACAGCGGTTAAAACCGCTGTAATAGTGAAAAAAAAACCGTTGTAACAGACCTCTTCTGTACTAGTGAGAAAAGCTAGAAATAAACGAAACACTAAAAATTATGAGAATGTAAACGAAAAAAATCAAAAACTAAAATGAACAAGTCCCCGGCAACGGTGCCAAAAACTTGACACGCTAAAAGCTAACGTGCTATAATAGCAAGTGCAATAGTCGTGATAGCAATCAAAGTGGACTAAAAGTCCGGGTTGTCGAATCACGGAGACTTGAATTCTAGTTTATGATTTTATACAAAGAACAACTACAATAAGTGTAAAATGCGTACAATAAGAACGAGGTTACGTAAATGATTTAAAATCACATATAAAAGGAGACTAAGGCACATACTAGGTCCAAATTGATCAATTATACTTATAAAGATTCTCGTTGAAGGATACACTTATATTGTTATGGTGAGAGCTCCGAGGGTAGAGAATAACCGATGTCTCGCGTATAAACTCCTATGCATAGATTGTGATTTCCTAAATATGTCTATCCGGAAATCTAGCCACTAAACATGCATTAACGTACTAGAGCTCACTCGATTTGAATCGAACGACTTCACCCGGGAATCTTTACCTATGTCTAGGGCAATTCCTCATTAGTTGCGGGTCATGATGTGAATTTCTTGCACCCTAAGTTAATTTTCTCCCGAAATATCAACCTAGGCATAAGATTCTAACATATAGTGATCAAGTATATGCAAGATAGGTAAATGAATTAATGAAAAACATAATTGACAATATGAAAAACTCCCTTACATGGCCCTAGTCTTATGAATTTAGTTCATAATTGACAATATGAAAAACATAAATGAATTAATATCCATATCCATAGACATAAATGAGATAAAAAGCTATTAAAACTCCCTTAAAAGTGAATAATGATGGAACTCCAAGTTGAATCTTCCTTCTCCAATGGTGATGATGAATCAAGAATCCTCCTACTATCTCTTCTCTACCTCTCTATGGATCGGTCACTCCCTCACTTATTTGATGATGAAGAATACAAGAGATGATGCCTTTATAGGTGTATATTCTCCTTCCTCCCATGTGTTGTCCCTCTAGTGTGTCCTCCATTCTCTAAAGCATGTAGTATAAAATTCCATAAAGTAAATCTACCAAGAAACACACTTATGGCAACCCCTCAACACATGTGCTGAAATTTGGCTAAAAGTGATTCCTTCCCATCATATAATGCTGGAATTTGGGCTGAAAAGGAGTAAAGATTCGGACTGTCCACACCTAGGTGTGAATGGGAGGCGCCTAGGCGCATCCTGGCGCATCTACTTCTCTATCCAGTGCAGCAATCGTATTTCCTTCATAATTATCTCTATAGACCTCCGATTTGGATGATTCAAGTTCCCATTTGAATCTAAGACATAGATCGACAATTTTGTAGAAGAAAATTTCGTCCAATTTGGTCTCGAAATGTACATAAATAGCGCTCAAATGTGGTAGGAGATGCATAAACAGCGCCTAGGTGTTGTAACATGCTTGAACTTGTTTCGTACATCGTTTTTCTTCCCTTTTCTTCATGTATTCTCATTTTTACCTACAATCGCTTTTTAAATGAAAATGTGGCATGATTTAAGCGAGAAGTGAGTCTAAATCATAAGAATTACGGGTCTAAAAACGTGTAAAAACACCTCTTATCAACAACTTATTCAACAAGATCAAGTCGTGTAATACTTCTAAGGAAATATAGGATATGTTGGCTATGATTTGTGGTGGTTCAGCACAGATTAAAGAGAACAAGCTTTCCCAAGGAAAGATTTAACGGTTTTAAGATGTTGCCCAATGAGACTTTAGAGCAATTGGACATAAGACATATAGCTCTTGTTACAGAGTTAACATCTTTGGGTATGGATATACAGAATAGAGAAATGGTGGTTAAGATTTTCAGAAGTCTATCGAGTAGATTTTTGATGAAGACAACAACAATGAGAGAATTGAACATGTTAGATCTTCTAACTCCAAAAGATGCCTTTAAAGAGCTCAAAGCATTTAAGTTTGAGTAGAATTCAGCCAGTGATGTTGTGAGCAATCTGGTGATTGAGTCTGGAGCGCTTTTAGCATCAATCAAGGGTAAATTGGGTAACAAGGGAAAGGTTTCGGATATCAGTGAGGATGAGGAACTAGCGCTTCTGAATAGATTTAGAAAGTTCTTAAGATATGAAAAGAAAGGAAATAGTCCTAAGCATCAAGGACAGAGTTCATATCAAGCGCCTACTCCAGTACAACAATAGTATCAAGCGCCTCAATATTCTGCACCTTCTCCTTCAGCATCAATTCAGTACCAAGTGTCTACTCAACAGAATCTCTCAACACCCGTGGTCTCAAAACCACACACTGCAAGGTTAACAAATGAACAAAAGATGAAAACTAATCTTCATTATAATTGTAGGAAACCAGGGCACTACAAGGTAAATTGCCCTTATCCAAATGTATCCAAGCCCTCGAAGCAGGATTACGTGGATAGAAACCAATTCAGGAGCAACCTTCATCAACAAGGTTTGCTAGCGGAATCAGAACCAGCGTCCGCACCTAAAGATTTGGAATCTTCAGGGGAGAGTAGTGACGTTGATGAGCCAGTGGATGACTCAACGTTGATTTGTCTCATGGCCAGAGATGATGAAGCAGCCCCTGAGGTAAACACCGAGATATCTTACCCTCTCTCTTATGAAGAATTACTTGACAAAGTCAAAGAATATTATAATGATTGTCAAGATGCCGCCAAATTATATCAAAATCACTTCGATATCATTTCATCGCAAGAGTAATAATGTGACGCTCAATGCAGAGTTGCAAGTTTAGTAACAATGTATTGAGAAGAACAAATCACTTGAGAGAGATATAATCAATCTAAAAAGTGATCTTGATATAATAGTCAAGAGAGAAACTAAGTTGATTACTAGACTTGCTAAATCAGAGCATCTCGTCTCATTATTGTCTAAAGCTTCAAGAAAGCTAGACAATGTGGCTGAGGTAACAAGACTATTTGGTGAGAAGGCAGGTTTAGGATGCAATAAATTACGGTGAACAACAAAGGAAAGAGTGTTTTCTTTGTTGAGAAAGGTTCAAAAAGTCAAACACCTATTGAACCGAGTGATAATAGTACGAGGCCAAATGAGAAAGCCAAAGCTGATTTAGGCAAGGAAAATGCAAAAGCAAATGATTCACAAAGAAAGGTTCATCCAAATGTTCAAAAGGACAAGGATAAACCTAAGCACTATGAATCAAGCGCTAAGCGTCCAACACTAAAAGTGCACTCCAAGCCAGAGCCAAGGAAATTACCAGCGTCAATATCCACAACGGTCTAGATCATATTATCATTACTATGATGATTATGATTATGACTATGATTATGATTACTATTATAATCGAGGATATTATTATACACCCAAAAGCACACACAGCACAAGGTGAACAAAACGCACACACAACACAATCTGAAACCCAAGAAGGCTAATCCTCCCGCAATGAAGATTAAGCAAATATGGGTTCCTAAAGTTCTAATTCAAACTATAACAATGCTACTAATGGTAAAGGACCCAAGAAACAATGGGTATATAAACAAAAATAGAACTTCACTTTTGATTGCAGGTACCTAGAGCTAGAGTTGATACATCTGTTTAGTACATCAATAGTGGGTCGTCAAGGCACATGGCAGGCTCCAAGGATCTTCTGATCAACTATCGAGCTGCCAATGGTCCTCAGGTTGTATTTGGTGACAACTCCAAAGGTAAAACCAAAGGTATAGGTACTATGCATAGGGGAACATCAGGATAAGTGATGTTTATTACGTTGAGGGTCTTAAGCACAATTTATTAAGCATAAGTCAATTTTGTGATAAAGGCTTTGAAGTCAAATTCTCAAGCGACTGTTGCTATATAAACAACGCTAAGACTAAATCTACTAAATTGAAAGGTAAAAGAACAAACAATGTGTATCTAGTAGATTGGGGTTCAACAATTGATAACAACCCAACATGCTTTGCTGCTAAGAGTCAAAATGAATCTAAAATGGGTTGGTTATGGCATAGAAAAATGAATCACTTCAACTTTAAGACAATCTCTCAGCTTATAATGCTAAATCTTGTAAAAGGATTACCTAAAGGACCATTTTATAAGGATCGCTTTTGTGATGCTTGTCAAATGGGAAAACAAATTAAATCATCTTTCAAGAGAAAGCCTCATCTATCTACCTCTAGGATACTTGAACTACTTCATATGGATCTATTTGGACATGTTCAAACGATCAGTGTGAGCGGAAAAAAGTATAATTTGGTGATAGTAGATGATTTCTCTCTATTTACTTGAGTGGAATTTCTTTCATCCAAAGATGAGACATGTGACAAGTTAACAACGCTTATTCAACGACTGCAAACTTTGAAAATTTTTAAGGTTGCAAGAATAAGAAGCGATCACCGTACTGAGTTTACTAACAAGGTTGTTGAGAAGTTTTGTGCAAAGAATGGAATACATCATGAGTATTCAGCTCCCAGAACTCCCCAACAGAATGGTGTTGCTGAGCGCCAGAACAGAACGCTCAAGAAAGCCCCTAGGACGACGTTAGCAGAATCCAAGCTTGCTCCTAGGTATTGGGCCAAAGCGATCAACACTGCCTGTTACACTCAAAACCATTACTTGATCAACAAACAGCATGGGAAAACTCCATATGAAATGTGGAAGGGACGTAAGCCTAATGTTTCGTACTTTCACGTCTTTGGTTCTAAATGTTTTATTCATAATAATGGATCCCAAAGCCTAAAGACATTTGATCCTAAAGAAGGTGAGGGAATCTTTCTAGGCTACGCCAAGAATGGAAAGAATTTTTGCATCCTAAATAAGATCAAATCGAAGGTTGAGGAAACTATTCATCTTATTTTTTTATGATACTAACCAAGAACCGAGTAAGATTAATATGAATGATGTAGGATTTGAAGATCTATGTCATCAAGCGTCTAAGATTACCATTGATGATGATAGTGAAGACGATGATGAGATCTTAGTGCCCCCTCCTAAGATTACTTGTGAGGTTATTTCGGATAACAATGTAAGATATGCTGATCATCATGAAGAGAGTGATCATTAAGAGCAAGGTAGAATCTATGAATTTGAAGCGCCTACGCAAGAGGATAGGCAAGCGCCTGAGCAAGTGAACCAAGCCCCTATTCAACCTCTTAACCCATTCCAACCAGATAGACTATAGCTACGTGATCATCCACCAGAGCAGATTATTGGAGCTATTGTAGTGCCTGTTAGAACTAGGGTCGCTACAATCAATGAGGCCATGTTTGCAAGCTTCCTATCTCAGATGGAACCGAAGAAAGTGGATGAAGCGTTAAGTGATCCAAGTTGGATTGAAGCCATGCAAGAAGAGCTTAATCGGTTTGAGCGTAGTAAGGTTTGGACGCTAGTACCAAGGCCAACTCACCAAGGATTTATTGGAACTAGATGGGTTTATAGAAATACGATGGATGAGAATGGCATTGTAATAAAGAACAAAGACAGATTCTTCTCACAAGGATATTGCCAAGAAGAGGGTATTGATTTTGACGAGACATATGCTTCGGTCGCCCGTCTTGAAGCAATCCGCATGTTTCTAGCGTATGCAGCGTTCAACAAGTTTACGGTGTATCAGATGGACGTGAAGAGTGCTTTCCTGAATGGTAAACTCTAAGAAGAGGTGTATGTGGAGCAACCACCAGAATTCATCAACAGCCATGGTGTAAGGGTATAGTTTACAAGCTAGATAAAGCACTTTATGGGCTTGAGCAAGCGCCCCGAGCATGGTATGACACTCTCTCTATCTTTCTTATTGGTAAAGGCTTTTCAAAAGGCAGCGTTAATACAAAGTTATTTAAAATTACCAATGACGAAGATATTCTCTTAGTCCAGATTTATGTTGATGATATTATATTTGGTTCTACTAAAATGATGCAGGAACAATTTGAAATGAGCATGATGGGTGAACAAGTTAAACAACTCCCTAATGGCATATTTATTAACCAAGCTAAATATACACGTGATATGATTAAGAAATTTGGTGTGGAAAATGCATTATCTTCAAATATTCCAATGAGCCAAACGCTTAAGTTAGATAAATATGAAAGTGGGAAGAAGGTTGATATCACTAATTATAGAGGTATCATTGGATCACTTCTTTGTCTTACTGCTAGTAGACCTGATATTATGTTTTTAGTATGCATGTGTGCACATTTTCAAGCTGATCTTAAAGAGTCACACGTAATTGCTGCCAAGAAAATCCTTAAATACCTGAAAGGCACACAAAATGTGGGCTTATAGTATCCAAGGGACTCTCCTTTTGAACTAATTGGTTACTCAAAGGTAGATTTTGCAGGTTGCAAAATAGATCGTAAGAGTACTAGTGGTACATGTTAATTTCTAGGTGATAGGTTAGTTTCATGACATAGTAAGAAACAACAATTCATAGCTACCTCTACAGCTGAAGCAGAGTATGTAGCTACAGGAAGTCGTTGTGCACAAGTGTTTTGGATGAGGCAACAACTTAGAGATTATGGAATAATCCTAGGTCCAACCCCCATTCATTGTGATAAACAAAGCTCCCTAGCCATGACTCAAAACCCTGTTCTTCATTCCAAAACCAAACATATTGACATCAGATACCATTTTCTTTGTGACCATGTTCAAAAGAAAGATATCTCCATGCACTTTATTGGTACTGACAAACAATTGGCAGATATCTTCACCAAAGCTCTCAACGAACAACGCTTTCTCACTTTAAGAAGTGAACTAGGTATGATTGATTTAAATGCTTAATCATTATGCATCATACTTTAATTAGACATATGATTTAGGGGGAATCCACTTTATTTATGTCAAAAAGATTTTTGAAAAAATGTTACAAGTTATCAAATTTAGGGGGAACCTTAAAATTGTACTTGAACATATCTGTAAGCGTCAATGATCAAAACTATTTTCATATGCATAGATCATCAACGCTTATCGCTATTTTAGCATGACAGGTTGGACGGTTAAACATAAAAAAATTTAATCTTAAGCGTCCACATAAATCTTACAAATGTTATATATTAAGCGTTGAACATATTCCCTTTAACACTTAATATAAATGTTTTATATTTTTTATGAAATTCGTGCATAGCTTTTAAATGACTAGTGACGTGATGGATAGAGTCAAAGATTAATTTTGATCATTATCCACACGCTTCAATAGCATCAAACTGGCGGGTAATTTAAAAACTTTTCAAAATGATGGTTCAGAATTAGTACGTGTTTGTGTACGTGTCAGTGTACCATCAAGCACGTGCATTACATTCTGAAAATGCCAAACTATTTTAAAAATTTACTCGGACGTCAAAGCTTTATATATGGGAGTTACCAAATGTAACTTACCTCTCTTATCGAAAACTCGTGTCCGCAATTAAAAACATTTATGGCTGAGATTCATGAACTTTACACGTGTCAAAATCTTAATGAGACAAGAAGAACACAATTTTCAAAAAAATTCAACTATGTCATTTAAAAGAAACTTTTGCAGAAAAACTATTCACTTTTTTACTCAAAACTATCTACAAAAACTACTCTCTCTCTCTATCTCTCAAAGCAAATCTCAGTTCATATCTTTCAAAAACACTCAAATGGCACCCAAGAAATCAGTGAGCACTGTTGAAGACACCATCAAGGTTACTGAAGGCCATGTAGTCGACTTAAAATTTTTGTATGAACAGAATCAGATCAACATGACGGACATGGTGGACTCTGTGGCCAAGGCTGGGCTTTAAACGTTCTTGACGAAGTATTCCTATTTGTTTTCCCCTGAAGTAGACACTTTCTGGAAGACTGCTAAACTCCTAGAGAACAAGACGTCTATCTCTTGCCTTTTCTCTTTGTCTAAGAAGGAGTCTCCGAAAGAATTTATCCTTTCTGTTGCTACCATTGTCGAAAACTTCAATCTGCCAAATGAAGGTGAGGCATTGGACTGTGTTACTCAAGAAAAAATCCAGGAAGCATGGTCAAGGATGCGTGTAGAAGATAATGTCGCTTACAAACCGTACTTTGAGAATAAAGATTTAGTGTCGAAGTATCGATTGATGGCTGATTTCTGCAGCAAGATCATAGAATGTAGGGTGGGAACCTTTAATAAGGTTAACCCGATGCAGTTTCAGATGATGACTGCCATACTCCTCAACATCAAGGTTAACTGGAACAAGTATGTGTTCGAAAGATTTAGGGACTGTTTGAGCGTCACAAACAAACCCTATGGAATTATTTTGAGTGATCTCCTGTACCGAGCCTAATGTGTTGAATCTTCGGGGCTTCCTTTGGCCAAGGTCAAGTTGCTGGGGAGGAGGATTCTGACTAATTTCCTCAACCCTACCCGAGTTGGTGGTGCTGTGAGACCACTATTGATAAGTCCATATTTTACAGTATTTTATGCCCCATTTTAATATGATTTGATCGTTACTTTGATCACTTTTTATCCCTCATAATGCTTTGATTGGTATATATTCTGTTTTGTAGGATAAAAGTTGATTTACGCATGAAAGACGAGAAAAGAGATCCAAATTGAGCTTGAAATTGAAGAAAGAAACAAAAGAAGCTAGTTGACGAAAGACTTTACACAATGTTCATATGTAAACGACGTTTTCGTCCTCTTACAGGCCGAATCTGATTATGGTTTCTTCTTCAATATTGTAGATCTGTTTCTTAGCTTCACGTAGCAACTTGCATCACCTCATTCCGACACCGGTAGAGAACGTTATGCACATTTTACCAAAACTGGACGGAGCAGCAGGGGAACGCCGCGGCGTTCATAACCAATGCCGCGGCGTTCGGAGGCAGAATGTTGATCACCGCGGCGTTCAAGGCAGCGGACTTGGCCTATAAATAGACTTTCAGGTCATTTGGACGAAATATACCCTAGAAAATGCCCTAAACACACCCTAGACTCCTTACATATCAGCCACCACCCAAGGAAGCTTGAAGAGGATCATCATCTTCATCTTCATCACCCTAATCATCATCATTTTCACCATCAAAGCTTGGATTCACACTTTGTAATAGGGAGTAATTCAACTTTTTCTCTTTGATTAGTTTATCAATTATGTCTTATAGAATTGTTGAATCATTTGTTATTGTAAGTATGAGCTAAGCATCTTTGTGATTGGGTTATGTGAATACTTTGTGATGTTTTGTGTTTAATGAATCATTAATTTCCGGATTTCTTACATTCTTGTTACATGTTTGATTTTATGCTTAATGCTTGCATATGCTTGATGACCATATGTTTGATAAAATGCTTTGTCTTGAGACCGAGAGGAGATAGATAAAGGGAGATCGAAAAATCAAACATCATAACGTAACAATTAACTAGAGATAGAATCGATTGCGTTGTGTGGCTTTTTGTGATAAGATGACCCGATTGAATGTAGGATCTTCGTAGACAAGAAATTCCTTTGAACCTAAATGCATGTTAATTAATTCAATCTTCGCTATAGAGATATAGGAAGTTGTTAACTAGTATAGGCTTGTTATTTCAAGAGATTGAATAATAAATACATTAGGGAGTTTCGCAATAACAAGAGCGTTCTAAGAATCCGGATAATTGAGAGTTCATGAACATAGAATAGAACATAGTAGGATCATAGCCCAATCATCTCATTCCATTTGATTAATTATCTTGTTTATCACCTATTTATTTTTTATTATTTTCATAGTATAAACATCAATCATCTTATAATTTGATTTAGCTTAGAGTTAGATAATATAGCAATTACGAGCATTGAATCCAATTGTCCCTGTGGAGACGATACACCCCGGGCTAAATAGTCCACTCTATTACATTGCACGACCTAGTATACTTGCTAGGATTTCGCGTGTCAACTATCTGAGCGCCAAGTGGTACGCGAAGTGTCTGTTGAAGAAGCTGAGCGTCCTGGTCCGGTTGAAGCCATGGAGCGTCCAACTGTACAGAAGAAGAGGGCTCCCCCTGTTGAGTCTTCTCCTAAGGCCGCTGATTCATTAACTGATGAAGATAAAGAAGACAAGATTCCTTTGATCAAGCGGAAGAAGTTGGAAGGCTTTATCAAACAAATCAATTTTGAGGACCCAACTGTTGCTCCTCCAACTCAAACTCTTAAGCTCGTTGAAGGAGTCAATGTCAAGAAGATTTTCAAGCGTTCCAGGATAAGCAAGGGTCGACCTGCCCCTGCTCCTGAAGAGCCTGAGATTGTTAAGCCAAGTGCTCAAGAAGCTGCTGTGATTGAGACAAGTTCTCAGGGTAAGTTTATTTCTTCCCACAGCGTTTCTTTTCCTACATCTGTAAAAGATCCTGCTTTTATAGAGGATAGTTCTTATACTACAGCTATTGTTCCAGCTGCTGTTGAAGCACCAATCGATGTCCATCTGGATGTTAATTTAGAAGAAGTTCTGGCCATTGCCAAAGATATTGCAACAAGCATTGCATTGGATGCCGAGGAACATACATCGAAGGGGTCCAACCACTACATTATTCAGAGGTCAAAACTAAGGCATGATCAGAAGGTAAGAGCGTTGTTGAGGACGTTACAAGACCAATGCATTTCTTCAAGCTCGATCCACTCAAGACAATTGATCATTCAAGCAACTACATGCCACCAGCCCCTGAAGAAGACTTTATTCCAGCAGGCTACAATGAAGAAAGATACATAGTTGCTGAGAATGAGGTTGCCATGTTGATAGAGCATGACATATATATCTGTGAGATGCTATTCAACACAGATTTGGCTGATGTAGAACGAGCTTATTACCAGGCCATTGAAGATAATAAACCTACAGGTCAAATTCCTGCTTCCATTCTCATTCATGAAAACACAACTGATGGAAGAACTCCTCCAGCCGACGTGGACTTAGCATATTTCATGGATATGGGGCATAGCAAACCATCAGGTTTTGCTCTGAGAAATTACAAGATCAGAGTCTATGAGCGTCTATCGGTTGAGCTTCAGAATCCATCAAAAGAATTGTTGAATAGAGATGGATATACCCAGTTTTCGGAAGTGGCACACAACATTGAAAATCTAAGTGCAGCCAATCCAATTCGGTTATGGAAGAATAAGCGTCCATTCATTGGTGAGCGTACAGAATCTCTGATTGATCTGATTCAATAGGAAGCTGATGCATATTTCAATACCGTATGGAATGCCAGCTATCAAACAGACTGATACCGATTTGAATCCATCAGAGATATTCACCACGAAGGAACCAGGGCTATAGTGAATGCAGGTACAAACTTCTGCATGAATGAAGGTAATTAGGTTGAAACGTACATGGGCAATAGGTACACATTTGAAGATTTGGTCACCGCTCCTCATCTCTTCGGCCTAGGCAAGCATGACAAGAAGCGTCATTTGAAGATCAAGGTTATACTTTATTTTTATTTTTTTCTTAAACAAAAGCCACCGATGTTGCGGTGGGGGGATTTTTCGGGTTCCCCTCCCATGTATATATCACCAATCAAAAGTATTTACAAGCACTTGAATAAGTAGAACCGTTAATTTCAACTTGCACAACAAGAAATTAGGAGTACTACTCCCTTTACAATTAGTTAGGAAATCTAAATGTCAGAAGGTTAAGTTAATCCATTCTAATCAACCTGCGGGCTGCTCCTGAAATTTATTGAGAAAGATAGATACGAGATTGAAGCGTGTAAAAAGCTTCATTAGCATAGAAATCAGCAACAGTATTCCCTTCCTTAAAGATGTGCGATAAATAAGCTTCCCTCCTGAAATTTATAGAGAGCGGATCCAACTCCCGCTCTAGGTTTGGACTGCATTTCTTGGACTTTGGACTTATATGGTCATTGGACTTTATTAATATGGGATAGACCCAATTTTGGGCATATCACCCCCCCCCCCCCAAAGGAGGGAAATGATCTCCGTATCCCCCAACTATTAGAAATCGGCCAACAACCCTTAAAAAGAGAGGAAAAATTGGCCGTAAGGCCATTTAAATAGAAAAAAGGTCATCTTTTTGTATTTTACAATTATTAGGAAGAGAAAAAGCCTGCATCTTTGTATTTTATTTAAAGAACACGGTGAAATAATAAAAACTATCTTTTCATTCGTATTATTTATCTCTCATATCAATATTCATCTTTAGATTATAGTTTTCTCGCATTTATTACCAATAAAATCGTGTTTGAATTTCATGATTTCTTGGTATAAATTTCGAACCTCATCAACGTATATACCTATGTGTAGTATACATGTACAATAGCAGTTTTAATGAACAGAAAGTGTAACTGTGTAATAATTTTTTATTTTTTTAGAATAGATTACAATATATATCTATATCTATATATACACACATACGTATAAGAAAATAAAAAATGAAAGGTGCATTTTTTCTAAGTGATTTAAGGACTATTTTTTAGCATATGGTACAAATCGAGTTTTACGAACAATAAGATGTATCCTATTTATTTTTTTATTTTTCAGTGTATTCTCAAGTCCAAAAACCCAATAAAATATATCCTAATTAAGAATTAATTCAATTTAAAACAACAACATTTAGTTTTTAAACAATTGATTCGAGTAGCACAATATACGTTGCAAATAAAAATTTATTTCAATAGCAATTCATAATATACAACTTGAAAATTTATACCAAAAGTGAGATTTACTAAACCAATCATACCAAAAGTTAGAAAATTTAAATACGTTTGTTTCAAAAGTGAGAGTCACTAAACAGTGGTATCAAAAGTGAGAAAATTTAAACACTTTTGTATCAAATGTGAGATTCACTAAATCAATGGTAACAAAAGTTCTATTGACCATTTTCGGTACCAAAAATGAGATTTTCCTGGTTAATTGTTACACATTTGAAAATCTTTTGTGATCAAGGTCTAAAATCTCGGTATCGGTATATATATATCGGCGTAGTAAATTTATGAAAATTTCGAAGATATCCTAATTTTCGATTTCAATTTTAAAGAAATCATGAAAATTTATCGAAATATTTGGCAATTTACAAATAAACATTGGGTAATTATGAAATTCAGCAAATTTCGGATTTCAATCAAAACTTTTTGTCGACATTCTACGAAATAGTTTGACATTATTTTCAAATTTCAAGAAATTTCGAATTTCGATGAGAATTTGGATATTTCGGTTGATATACTGCAAAACTGGATTGAAATGAGATTTCGCTTTGGGACCCCGGAAATTCTAAATTTCGGTTGAATTTTCGGGATATCAGGGAAATCTAAGACCATGTTTATAATATTGTCCGGCATTTTTGAGATTTAGAGAAATTCAGTAATTCTCGCCCTTGGACGTAACCCAGTCTGGTGAACACGTAGTCCTTTCTTGATTTCTTTCTTTATTCGAACCATAGAGCGTAATAGATACACACGCGCTCATAGAAACAAGCAAATATTGATACGCAATCTTTTATTCATAAATTTACTTCAAATAACTACCCAATACAAGAATTAATCTTGTTACACTCGTTCAGATTTATAATCTCTAAGACAGTTACAAGAATATCTTCAAGATTTTTATTTTGATTTGTTAGAGGAGATGGGATATGAAATTCTTTGAAGGCACCTTCACAATCACCAGGTGTACCAGCTGCACCTCCGACGTTTGCGACCAAAGGAATGTAGTTTTCATGATTAAGGACAGTGAAATCGAAGCCTGCATTTCTTTGGCGTTGGACTTATCACTTATATGGTCGTTGGGCTTTATTAATATGGGATAGGCCCAATTTTAGGCATATCAACCGCCCCCGCCCCCCCTCCCTCCCCAAAAGGGGGGAAATCATCTCCGGATCCCCAACTATTAGAAATCATATTCTTGTAGGCTTTTCACAACACCTTGGAGCAGTGATGGATAATCAAATCAACCTTGGCTCCCAACAATGGTATTATTCACCACCGCTGAGGGACATGGTGGATAGATTGTCGGCATGGTCGGTCAAACATACTAAATAAATCTTTGTTTTGTGTTATTAATGAAATTGCAACAATAAAGTTACAACATATTTACGTTTGAACAAGAGTCAACCCGATATAAAGAAATTGTTGTCAATAGGATTAATACAGGGATGGATACATGAATTACTTAATGGGGTTGGGAAAGAGAGGGGGGGAAGTTTACCATTAAAGTATTTTTCTAAACAATATTTGTGTATATTATTTTATTTTTATTTCGATAGATAATAAAATAAAACTTATCACGTGAAAGAAAACTGATTTTTAATAGAAATTACTACTTTTCGAAATGTATAAACAAATCGTAAAAAAATTATCGAATTTGTACTCGATGTTCTTTGAGGAACACAGAAAAATTCATATTAAGCTCCAATTTTGAACATAATTCTTCATATGTGTTGGGAAATTACTTCGAAAATAATCCCAAAAAGTACGCAGCGGAATTTATATTAAAGAATCTATCTCTAATGCGTACATGCATGACATTAAATTTTTTTAAAAATCAAACATACCATGGCAAGGGTAACTAATTAAACAATTTAATTAATAATTATTGATTAACTATAGCTAGCAATTAAAAACTAACTAATTAAACAATTTAATTAGAGCTAATTAATCAATTGCATGCTATAGAAATAAAATCAATAATTAAAACTCAAAAAATAACCTTCCTCCAAAGATCGAAACGAGCCGGTGAAAGCCCCGCAACTGACAAACCCTCTTTGTCGGAGGAACTCAAGCTCGTGCACCGCAAAGCCTTCTTCGCAATGCCTCGCCAAACTCGGGGAGTGTGGGCTCCAATATAAAAATACTAAAATAAAATCCCTTAAAAGAAATTTTATACTTTTAGCAAATATATTCTTTTTAGTAATAAAAATTACTTAAGAATTCTTTTGCCAATTATTTTATATCTTTTGAACTCACCTTAAGCTCCTATTTATAGAAGGCTAAAGGGCTTGAGATTTGATGAAAATCCGATGTGGGACAAAAATACAAAGAAAAAAATATAAGGCTCAAGGCCACACGGTGGCCAGCCGCCGGCCACCCGTCGGGGCCCGCCGTTTTTTTTAATTAAATTAAATCAAATCAAATTAATTTAACTTTAATTCAAATATCTTTCTCTAAAGATATTTTCCACATCTTTTCATCTGAGTTCAAAAACCAATCCATCCAATGGATCTTTTAGTATTTAATCGAGTTTCTATTCGAGGCTTGCGAAGGGACCTTAGGGAAACATTAATTCTAGCTCCAAATGGGTCAAATCGAATTACCATCTCATGGTAATATTGGATTACCATTTAACAATATTTAAGTCCACTAAATAAATATTGTTGCACTCTAGAATTAATTAAATTACTCAAGAGTTCACATACTTAAGAATATTACAACCAACTCCTCTATCGAAATATTCGTGAAGAACTAAAATCAATGCTACTATTATTTTATTCTTCACCTCTTATCCTAAAATTGCAAATTCGCTCATTGTCAACTTTTCATACGAAAACTCATTTTTCGTTTAATTTCAGTGGCATTTCACCTGAAATACTTTGGCTAAAGTTTTAGAATAGTTGAATATTGCAAATCCATTAAAGGGAATATTTCTTATCTCTCATGGAGATTATAGATTCCTTATGAATGTCATTCATAATCACATTTCATGCAATTACTCAATGTATAAAGTATATTGGCCACCGAAAACCTCACTTCTGAATACATCAAAGTAATGTACACTAGATTCATAAGTCCACGACAATCATAGGATTTAGAGTTGTTGTTCAAATTATTTATTTTCGATAGTAGCCAAAAATAAATAACTTAATTGGTCCTGTTCAGTGTTTCAATCTCATTGATTTACACGAATATACTATATATGGAATCCTCATTCCCATGATTAAGACAAATCATCGAATATAGTATATTATAGTCTTTATCAGATAAGACGCCCATTCTTATCATCGACTACAACCCATTTATAATAATATATGACACATATAACCCAAGTCTTTTCATGGAACAACACTTCCATTTGGATTATCATATATTATATTGGACTACGTCTATCTTATAGTACAATTTCTATAATACTCATAACTTGCAACAAAATTAATAAAGATCAATTTCACAAACGAAATATAAACGTTTCATATAATTGGATTTTTAGGGCACAATCCCTAACAATCTCCCACTTGCCCTCAAATCCAATTAGCCATAAATCTAATACCCATCCTTTCTAAATGAGAGTCAAAACTCTTTTGTGCCAATGTTTTAGTGAAGGGATCTGCTAAATTATTGGTTGAGGCTATCTTGGTAGCCACAATCTCTCCACGATCTACAAATTCTCTAATGATGTGATACTTCCTCTCAATGTGCTTCGAACGCTTATGGCTTCTTGGTTCTTTAGAATTTGCTACAGCACCAGAATTATCACAATGAAGTGTGATCGGTGTTAGCCCTTCTCTAACAACCTCTAGATCCATAAGAAAATTTCTTAGCCAATAAGCTTCTTTAGCAGCTTCAGAAACCGCCACATATTCAGCTTCCATAGTGGAGTCTGCGATGCAAGACTGTTTTATGCTCCTCCAACTAATGGCTCCTCCACCAAGAGTAAACACATATCCCGAGGTGGAACGTCTAGAATCACGATCAGATTGAAAATCTGAATCTGAGTAACCCATTGGTAACAACTCCTCACTTTGATAGACAAGCATATAATCTCTAGTCCTTCTCAAGTACTTTAGAATATGCTTCACTGCCACCCAATGTTCTGGTCCAGGGTTCGACTGATATCTACTGACCATTCCTATAGCATAACAGATGTCTGGCCTCGTACAGAGCATAGCATACATGAGACTACCCACAGCTAAAGCATAGGGTACATTTCTCATGTGTTCTTCCTCTTTAGGTGTTTTAGGACACTGTTCTCGAGAAAGCTGGATTCCATGTCTAAAAGACAATGACCCTTTCTTGGAATCTGCCATGTTATACCTTGCCAATATCTTATCTATATATGCAGCTTGTGATAAGCCTAGCATCTTGTTCTTTCGGTCTCGCAAAAGCTTGATCCCTAGAACATTGCTGGCTTCACCTAGGTCTTTCATATCAAATTGATTGGACGGCCAAATCTTAACGGCAGACAATGTTCCCACATCATTCCCAATGAGTAGGATATCATCCACATAAAGCACTAAGAACAATATAACCTTTTCATGATGTCTTTTATACACACATGGTTCATCAGGTAACTATTCAAATCCAAAAGATTTGACAGTTTCATTGAACCTGATGTTCCATGATCTAGATGCTTGCTTGAGTCCATAAATGGACTTCTTCAGTTTGCATACCATATGCTCCTGATTTTCAACTACAAATCCATCTAGTTGTATCATATAGATTTCTTCTTGAAGATTTCCATTAAAGAACGCTGTCTTAAAATCCATTTGCCATATCTCATAATCATAATAAGCTACAATGGATAAGAGAATCCTTATGGATTTAAACATGGCTACTGGCGAGAAGGTTTCATCATAATCGATACCTTCCATCTGGGTATAACCCTTCGCCATTAGCCTTGCTTTGAAGGTCTCTACCTTCCCATCCATTCCTCTCTTTCTCTTGTAGACCCATTTACACCCAATGCGTTTAATGCCTTCCGGCGCCTCTACAAGTTCCCAGACATTATTTGAGTACATTGACTCCAACTCAGATTTCATTGCAGTGACCCATCGATCAGCATCTATATCTGCTAGAGCTTCGTTGTAGTTAAGAGGATCAGATTCAAGTTCAGGTTCAACCACAAGGATTTCCTCAAGATATCTGACAGGAGGCTTGATAATCCTCCCACTACGACGTGGCTCATGTGTACTAGGTTCTACATCAGTCGTTACACTACGTACATCATATGTATTATCTATGTTCTCAGTTATACTAGGTTGCTCAGATGTAGTATCTGATACTGTCATCTCTTCCAATACAAGCTTACTTCGACTCTTGTAGCCATTTAATGGTTCATCCACAAGATACTTGGCATTTGTACTCACAAATATACCTTATGATCATTGGGACTATAAAATTGACCACCCCTAGTCTCTTTAGGATATCCTATAAACAAGCACACTTCTGTCCGTGACTCTAACTTGTCAGGATCTTTCCTTAACACATGTGCTGGACATCCCCAAATACGGAGATAGTTAATCTTAGGCTTTCGCCCAATCCATAACTCCACAGGTGTTTTAGGAACTGACTTAGATGGGACTAAGTTGTACTTTTACATGAGCATAGTCCCAAGCTTTCGCCCAATCATGTAGATGTACTTTTACATGACGACTTCAAACGAATGGATCTAGAAAGTGCCAAGCTAACGCCGGTGGAGATTGCTCTCTTAGGATTTGCAGGAGAGGTGGTGCAGCCGCTGGGGCAAATCCACTTGGCTCTATCCTTTGGAGAGGAGCCCCGAAGAAGGACTAGAATGGTGACCTTCTTGGTAGTGGACTCCCCATCAGCTTACAACGCCATTCTCGGGAGACCTACCTTGAATGCTTTCAAGCAGTAATTTCCACCTACACATGAAAGAGAAATTCCTAGTGGGCAAAGGTGTAGGAAAAATTAAAGGAGACCAACATATCGCACGAAAGTGCTATATGGAAGACGTCTGATCTGGAAAAAAAATCCTCTAGCATGGAAATAGATGGACTGAGGAGATCTAGTCCACAAAAAGAAGAAATAATGGCCATAAAGGGAAGAATCAAGGAGTTGGGCGTCCAGCCCAAAGCAAAACTGGCTGAAGATTTAATCACGGTGGAATTGGTGCCGGGCGAATCTTCCAAAGTCGCCAAAATAGGGTCGCAACTAGACTCCGAACCAGCGATTGGCCTAACATAGCTGCTCCGTGATTACATTGACATATTTGCTTGGTTGAAAGAGGACCTGGTGGGCATTGATCCAGCATGGTGATTCATCAGCTCAATGTCTTTCCCACCGCCAAACCAGTGAAGCAGAAAAAGAGGCATTTTAGGCCTGAGAAAGATAAGATTATAAAAGAGGAGATAGACAGGCTCCTAGCTACCGTCATATAAGGGAAATCCAATTCTCGGAGTGGATAGCTAATGTTGTCCTTGTTCCCAAAGGAGGAGACAAATGGTGGATGTGCATAGACTTCAGGGATCTCAATAAAGCTTGCCCAAAAGACTATTACCCTATTCCTAGAATCAACCAGTCGATAGATTCTACGTCAGGATGCGAAGTTTTGAGCCTGATGGATGCATCTCACGGATCGATCAGATACCCCTGGCGTCTGAAGATCAGAAGAGGGTAAGCTTCATAACAGCCTTCGAGATGTTCTGTTATGTAGTAATGTCCTTTGCCCTTAAAAATGCTGAAGCCACGTACCAGAGGTTCATGGATAAGATTTTCCAAAAACAGATAGGAAGAAACCTTGAAGTCTATATAGACGACATGTTGGTGAAGAGCTGAAAAGCACAAGATCATTTGGAGGACTTGAGGGAGACGTTTGAGGTGCTACGACAATACCAAATGAAGCTCAATCCCCTCAAGTGTGCTTTTGGGGTTAGAAGTGGAAAGTTTCTGGGGTACCTGGTTTTGGAGAAGGGAATTGAAGTTAACCCTGAGAAGACAAGGGTCATCCAACAAATGGCACCACCATCTACCCGAAATGAAGTACGAATACTAGCAGGCCGGGTGGTGGTCCTGAGCTATTTCATTTCATGACTAGGAGAACGCAGCCTATCCTTCTTTAGGGTCATCAGGAAGGATAGCACCTTCTCCTGGAATGAAGAAAGCCAAAAAGCCTTTGAGGAGTTAAAGACGTATTTGACCAGCTTACCATTGCTGACCAAACCATTACCTGGAGAGAAGTTATACTTGTATTTGGTGATTTCAAATCATGCTGTTAGCTTTGTGCTAATACGCGAAAAAGGACGAGATAAAAAACTGGTGTATTTTGCTATTCGAGCCCTCGGAGGAGCTGAGAAAAGATACTCAAAAATTGAGAAGGTGGCCTTTGCTCTGATAACTACGGTTAGGAAGCTGAGCCCATACTTTCTGTCACATAGCGTTGAAGTACGCACCAATCACCCTTTGAAGCAGATATTGGGGCGTCCCGAGGCCAAAGAAGGAAGGATGATGGAGTACCTGAAGAAAATTGGAGACCTGAAAGACAAATTGGAGATCTTCGAGATAAAACAGATACCTTGTGAGAAGAACGAAAAAGCCGACTACCTAGCACGGCTAGCTATCACACTCGGCAAATTACCATCAAAGCCATGCCGGGTTCCCTGGCAGGAGAGGAGATAAGTTATATAACCTTGGAGTCTAACGACTAGAGAGAACCCTCAGTATCCTATATACTACAGGGACAATTGCCGGAGGACAAGAAGGAGGCCTTGAGGATTCAAAGGCAAGTCCTTCGATTTACCATAATCGAGGGAGCCCTGTACAAGAGATCTTTCACTCACCCATTTCTGAGGTGTCTCTCAAATAAGGAAGGACTGATGGTTTTACAAGATATCCATGAAGGCTTTTGTGGTAGCCATGCTGGTGCATATACCATAAAGGGAAAGACCCTTCGAACTGGATACCATTGGCCTGCCATGAAGGAAGACGTGAAGAACCTGGTGAGAAGGTGTGAGCAATGCTAAGTGCATGCAACACTGTATAATCAGTCAGCCGGCGCTATGGGACCTTACCCATTTTCCAGATGAAGGACGTGGAAGGCCGAAAGCTATCCAGGCCGTGAAATGTGCATAACTTGAGGAAGGTCTACACTTGAGGGTAAGATTTCCCAAATGAGGTTAGTATTTTTATTGCTTTCAATAAAAGGATGCTGAATCTGAAAGCATCTAGAGGTAGTCTTATGATTCACTACTATTCTCATGCCCAAAAATATCATATTTATGTTCAAAATGTGAAATAAATTAATTTCATTCATCCTCATATTACTATGCTCATGATATGACTAAAATGTTTCGTAAATAAAAAGCCCTGTGAAAAACCAGGCATCCAAAAAAGCGTTGTGAAAAACCAGGCACCAAAAAAGCCCTGTGAAAAACCAGGCACCCGAAAAAGCCCTGTGAAATACCAGGCACCCAAAAGCCATGTGAAATACCAGGCACCCAAAAGCCCTGTGAAAAACCAGGCACCCAAAAGCCCCTTGAAAAACCAGGTACCCAAAAGCCCCTTGAAAAACCAGGCACCCAAAAGCCCTATGAAAAACAGGCAACAAAAAAGCCCTGTGAAAGAATTCAGGCACTATATATAAAAAATTATATATATATATATATATATATAAAATATATCGTAATAATAATATTAATAAAGCCCTGTGAAAAGCTAGGCACCTAAAAAGCCCTCGGCCGTGTAAGTCCTAAAGGCATCGTAAGACCTGGGCAGCCTAACACGCATATCTTATGAATAAACTTATGCTTATATCTCACATCTTCTATGAAAAACATATATGTGATCATCGCAGGTACACCCTTTATCAATATTATAGGTGGAAAGAAAAAGCAAATGTCTTTTATTACTTCAAAGAAAGGGAAAGTTCATGCCCCAAAAGTGAGCATGCTACAAAAACTAACATGTGTATCATGAAAAGTGAACATAAAAACATAGTACTTGCAGGATAAACAAAATGCAGGATAAAGAAAGCAGCTATCTAAACAATCTAAGTCAAGGAAGGAAAATCAGGTCCCCTCGCGGACATCCGGCTCGCCTATAGTCTCAAAGAAAGACTCAAGGGGGAGGCTGGTCACCCAAAATGACATCATCTGAAGCTTTGGAAGATATCTCATCAGTGATTTCTTCAGCAGTCTCATCAGGGGCGTCATAAGCTGTCTCAGCAGTGGGCTTCTCAACAATCTTATCAGTAGTCTCATCAGCTGTCTCCTTAGATGGCATCTCAATAGGCTTTCTAGTGGGCGGTGTATACTCGGGAGCTTCCTTGCCAGGAAGAGGAGCATTTTCTAACCCTGTCGGTTCCTTAAGGAACGAAAAACCGAGCCTAGAGGAAAAATCCCGGCCTCCACAAATTTCTTAAGGAAAGAACAAAAACCATGGCGGTAGCATGGGAGTGAATTCAGCAACACTTCAAAAAATTCATTAGACTTCAGATACTCTTCTTGCTTGCGGTGATAATAAGACTCTAAGAAGGCCTGCCCGTTACGAGCATGGGAAAAACCCTCAGTGGCCTCCTTACAAGCTGCCAGACGCTCTCTCTGTATCTCTTCAGCATGATTAGTTCGGGACTTCGCAAAATCTCTTGTGAGCTGCTCTAGCTCACTAGATAAGTTCTTGCTTAAAACACGTTCTTTCTCTAATTCCTTTGACTTGGTAGAAAGTTGTCCATTTAAACTAGCATGTTGCTTGGCTATCTTATAACGAAGCCTGGCAATAGCATCACCTCCAAGCATACTTGCCTAACAATGAAACAGGAAAGAAAATTAAAAGCTAGTTGATGAAGAAGACATAGAAGAAAACGAGCTGAAAAGAAGGATGAAAAGTCAAGAGGATATACCTTCAACATTGTGGAGGAAAATTCCTCTATAAAGGCGAAGTCAGAAAGGTCTCCCATATACTAACGATATTTGGATGAAGCAAGACCCAGTAATTGATCACAGGCCATTTGCGTCCCACCAAGGAAAAGTGAAGCGGGGGGGATCGAGCCCTCTGAAAAGAAGGTGTCAAAGTATCAGAAGCCCTCGCACCGGCTAGCTCGCGGGATGGCTGAGAGGGAAGCTATTTCTCGGGACCCTGCCCGTCAGCATGCTCAGGGAGGCTCTCTTTTCCCTTCTTAAGGCATTTGTACCTGCCTCTCCCGTCAGCTTACCTAGCAGCTGGCTCATCAAGTACAATGGAAGGTGTGTCAAGAGCTCTCTTCTGTTAGTTCGATCTAACAGGTGCCCCATTGGCACTCTTGCCATGAGGAGATAGCCTGACCTTATTCTTCAAAAGGTCCCTAAACATGCTGGTACCTGGCAATGAAGACAATCAAAGTTAAAACGGAAGCAAATGATAACAAAACAAATAGCTGATGAAAAGCTTATAGGCAGGCATAAGGAAAGCTCGTGGGAAGCTGACGATGTACCTAAATTATCCTCGAGTGAGGTGTGCGTGTGACTCAAGTGAATATGTCTTAGAAAACTCTCGTCAATCAAATTCCTGATGTCGTAAACTTTCTCATTCAACCTACTCAACATACGCTGGTGGGAAGGAGGCCGATCCTTGGGAGAAAAACGGGGGTATTTGGGACTCTCTTCAACCCAAGTACCAGGAAACGACCAAGAGAAAGGTGAAGAAATAAAAAAGTAATGGGAAATGCAAACTCGCCTCGATTTGAGCTGCAAACAATCAAAGGGAGCCTTTACGGGGCGTGTTCGGCCTACCATGAGGAGACGGGGCGGCTATTTCAAATCCCGGAGGAAGACAAAACTTCTTTGCTAATTTTTTAGCATTGGATAGAGAAAAACGGGACGAGTATACCTCATATGATGGAAAGCCCTTATTTATTTTGAGTCTTTCCAAACGAGTTTGTTCTTCACTTACTATAAGAGAAGCCTCATCGTCAGAAGTCTCATCATCCGACAAGGCGAACCATTTATGAGGTAAGGAAAATCTAATATTTGTGCTATCACTAGACGACACCTCTACTATTTTTTGATGAGAAGACAAATTTAACGAGCTACTCGATGTATGAGAAGACATATTTTTTATGAAAATTTGAAGACAAGAGAAAAACGACAAAAATCCTAGAATTATGTGTGAAGAAATATCAAGAAATATTACCTGGTGAATTGACGGAGTTGGCTTACTTGATGTGTAATTTTTGAAAATTTTGGGGGGGAAAAGACTTGGGATTTTCGAAAATTTGAGGAGGAGAAAACTTGTGTTTTTCTTAAAAAATAATGAAAGCCAAAGGGAAGTATTTATACTTGGATGCTAAGGGGTGTCCTAAAGAGATTCCTTTTCCTCAAATTCTTTGAGGATTAGGAGAAAAAGAGAGTTTTTGTCGGAAAATACTCCTATTTTATGGGGCATAATTTTCGAAAATTATGGGGAAAGAAAAGGCAAGAAAATAAATCAAATATCCCCATGGAAATAAATAGCTATTTTCGAAAATAGCCACGGAAAAGGAGGAAGGAGGACTCTTGGAAAGATGAGGGAAAATATAAATTCCCTAAATTTTCTCCTAAAAATAAGAGATTGTGAAGAATCTTGGAAAGAAAGGAAGAAAAAGGGAATTCCTATTAGCATAAGCAGTTGGAATGGAGGAGTTTTATTAAACAAGGCAACAAGTGGAAGAAAAGTAAGGAAAGGAAGGGAATTTTCGGCCCCCTCCCTCCAAAAAATCGGCTACCACTCATCTTAAGGTCACCCATGACCTCACTTATTAGCTTGCCTCCCGGATAGCTCAACGTGCATTTTTTGCATGTTCTACACATTTGCTAATATCAACATTGGAGGCTACCAACATGAAAATAGCTTGATGGAAGATGTCATAAAAGATGAATTAATACACCCCATACTCTTTTTCCCTTAACCTCGGTTTTTTGCCATTGAGTTTTTCCGGGTAAGGTTTTTAATGAGGTGGTAAGTGTATTAAAAAGGATCTCACCCTCTTGAAATTATGACAATTTATTATACTCTCGAGACTTTTTGAGCCTTTTATTCCAAAATTCTCAAGAGTAGGGGGGCTTATGATATGGGTCATAGCTTTCCTTTTTCCAAATAGGCCCAATTAATTAAATTGAAGAAGGCCTTCAAAAGGAAAGCTCGTTAAAAGCCCAAGAAAATGCTCGGGAGAATGTAAGGAGAAAAACTCAAAAGAAATCTCATCAAAATGCTTACAAGAAGGCTTGCGTGGACTTGGACTCTTAGAAGGGATAATATCCACTCAACAACCAAATCCTAAATTGTGGATTTATTTATTTTAAATCCCACAAATATCTAAATGGAGTGGAAGACAAGTTGAGGACTCTTAATCCCCAACTTGGCCATCCACTCTCATCCATAAATAGAGAAGATTTTTATTTTTTGAGTAACTTTTGGAAGTTTAGAAATTTGAGAGAAAAAAGTGTATTTATTTCCAATATTAGAGTTTATGTATTTCAATATTCAAAGTTCAATAAAGAAGTTCATTTCTTTTTCCATTTCTCTACATCTTTAAGTTTCAATTTATTATTACCGCATATCAAAAATAAAAATAAATTCAAAAGTCTTGCTTGGCTATTTGAATTTTCATGGTGAAAAATTGAACAACATCAAGTATTTTATATAAAAATATCTATACTAATATTTATATAATTACTCTAATCATATATACACTAAAAGATATAATTAATAATCCATGTACAAAAAGAGAAATTTTATATTTCGAGTATATAATTATTTTATCTCAAATTTATCATAAAATATACAATTATTTCAATTATCACATATAAGAATATTCTATATTTATGGAGAAATTATATCCAAAAATATAAATTAATCTTATTTAAAAAATTATGTTAGATATAAAAAATTTCTTGAAAAATAGCATTGAGAAACATATTTAGAAGATTAATTTATTTAAAAATTTATTAATTAAAATATATTAATATATTATTATTATTATTATTATTATTATTAACAATGAATATTTATTTAAAATATTAATTTTGTAAAATCTCTACTACTTAAACATGTTTGCTTTTTAAATATTTATATGCATTTGTATTTTTAATATATTTTATTTTTTCTGAGATTTTGCAATATATTTTATTATAGTATCATTAAAGTTACATTCTTATGTTAAAAAGAAAATTACTTTGGAGAATAATATTGATAAGTCATAGGGTGAAGTAATTTTTTTTAATGAAACGGTTACATCATTACATCGGATACCGAATCAACAATCGTAATCAACAATTTCGTATTACAAACTAGTAATAATGGGCTACAAACTAAAAACAAAGAACTACTATATAAGTAAAGAATTAACCCACACGTCTGGTGGGATCGAACCCATGACCTCTAAATTATGGGGCCTCAGTCTTACCACAAGGCTAAGACATTACGTGCTTGATTGAAGGGGTGTGGCCTAGCGGTCACAAGGCCTTCGGCCGTGAGAACCCACCGAGTTCAAAACCCAGGTGTGGGGATTGGGGGTATTTCCCCTATATCCTCCCCTGGGGGGCCCTGCGCTTATCGAGTCCGTCGCCTATGAGTAACCTAGGGCGGCTTACCTCCATACGTGGTTTGCGGCTATTGCGTGTGGGCAGGTTTCTGCTGGGTGACTGGCGGAGATTTACCCTGGGATTTTCAAAAAAAAAAGCTAAAAAGATTAAGTTGTGGCATGTGGTGTGGTGGTGGAACTATTAATTTTTAGCTCAAAGATCAAAGGTTCAAAACTTCCAAATGGCAAAGATTTTAAACTTTGTCCAATTGGCTGTCATGTCATTAATTCATTGTCAACTTGGTAACCACGTCATCAATTTTCCCTCCATTTTGGTAAATCCCGAATTTTGACATTTTTCGGCGGTTACGTCAGCTTTTTTCGGTGCCACATCAGCAGTTTCTGGATATATGTACTAAAATTGCCAATTTTTTGGCCAATAATGTACTCAAATTGCTACCCCCAAATTAGTGTACCAAAAAAATCTGCAGGCGACATTAGTATACTAAAAATGCAATTTTTCCAAAATAATGTCGTTGCTGGGAGTTGTATGCTCAAGAAGCCAGATAGCACTAGCTGAATTACCACCTATGGTCTACTTTGATTTTCGAACGCGTTTGAACAACAAATGTGATACGCCATATGCAATAATTTGCGTATGCAAAGAGCTTTTGGCACACTGCAATTTCATGAAAACTATTCTCTCAAAATTAACTTTTATAAAAATTAATTATTACAAAAATCAGCTCCAGAATTTGGAACAAGGACGGAGCCGGGGGGGGACCGGAGGGTGCGCTCGCCCCCCCTTAATTTTGAAAAATTATTTTTTTTAAGTTACAAAAATTTTGATTTTTGAATTTCACCCTCCCTTAAAATCGAAAAATATCATGTTTTTTCCTTTTTCTTTGAGTTGCCCCCCCCCCCCAAAAAATCCTGGCTATAATGAAAGAGATATAAGAGTATAAAATATGTCAAAAGTTATAACTGAATCTAGTTTCTTATTATATTTTGCCCCATAAATATAGCGTACCGTACCGCCCCCCGCACCCCTTGAATCCTTCGTCTATCTGGCAAAAAAAAAGTGTATAGCTATATTACAATAATCTCGCCCCCTCAGTTAAATTCTTGGCTCCGTCCCTGATTTGGAAATTGTTCCCATTAAGTGTAAGGAGTTGTTTTTGGATTCCATGATATGCTATCTTGAAGGGCCATTTCTTGTTCAAGTGTCGTCGGAGTTCATCAGAGGAATTAAACGTTTTATATAATTCCATTTTAAACGGTAAACCAGTACATGCTCAACATTGTATTCATAAACCATCATATTGAAACTTCTAGGCATGGATAGTGTTAACAATGTGGACATTTAATTTGCAGGAGGAGCAGTTTCTTGTGCTTCACTTCAGGTGGGTGAGATCTGGCCTCGTGGCATGAGGGGAAACCATAGACCTGTGACGAGACATTTGTAATATGGGGAGCTAAAACAGTGTTCCAGGTATGCTTTCCTTTCTTATAAAAGCATCAATTTGGTATGGAAAAAGATTTACTGAACCACCATGACATTTTGTATATCGTCATTGCATAAAGCGTAAGCTTGAAAATAATTGTGATTTCCGTAAGCTTTTTTCACTTTGTCATTATCAAGTAAATGACTTCGAATGTAATTATAACCTTGTATTTTTGAGTTTAGACAAATTTTGATAAATGAGAGAAGAAAGGATAAATTAAAGCACCAATTAAAAAGACAGAAGGTACGATGCAAGCATTGCATGGTACTCTCGCTACTACAGAAATGACCTATAACAGCCGATTTTTTTGGCCTATTACAGCGGTTTTTAACCGCTGTCATAGGTCAAAACCATATGACAGCGGTTAAAAAACCGCTGTCATAGGTCACCCTAGGACAGCGGTTAAAAAACCGCTGTCATAGGTCACCCTAGGACAGCGGTTCTATAGAAACCGTTGCAGTAGGGTGAACCCTATGACACCGGTTCCGGAAGAAACCGCTGTCATAGGGTTAAAAAAATAATAAAAAACCCTATGACAGCGGTTCCGGCGGAACCGCTGTCATAGGGTCATTTATTCAAAAAAAAAAAAAAAATTTGGACCCTATGACAGCGATTCCGGCTGAACCCCTGTCATAGGGTGGTTTATTTTATTTTTTTTAATTTTATTTTATCGTTTATAATGCTATCATGTTGGAATAATACAAAATTCGCACGGTCATAGGGAATCGGCATTCTGAACAAAACGCAACACTTTGTCTTGTGATCTCGTGATTTTAGCCATCCGAGATCGTTTAAGGCCTCAAAGACGCGTTTTATTACAAAAATACGTATTTTGATTTTAGCCATCCGAGATCATTTAAGGCCTCAAAGACGCGTTTTATTACAAAAATACGTATTTTTGTAATAAAACGAGATCACAAGACAAAGTCTTGTGTTTTGTTCAGAATACCGTTTCTCTATGATCGTGTGAATTTCGTGTCATTCCGACACCACAAAATTTCAACCGAAAAATATTTTCATAAATACACAAATATATGTACACCCACACATACACAAATATACGTACACCCACACATACACAAATATACGTACACCCACACATACACAAATATACATACACCCATCAACATATACACAAATATACATACACCCATCCACATATATACATACACAAATATACACACACCCACACATACACAAATACACCCATTAACATATACACAAATATACATACACCCATCCACATATATACATACACACATCAACATATACACAAATATACATACACCCACACATACAAAAATACACATACACCCACATATATACATACACAAATATACATACACCCATTAACATATACACAAATATACATACACCCATCCACATAAATACATACACAAATATACATACAAACACATATATACATACACAAATATACATACACCCATTAACATATACACAACTATACATACACCCATCCACATATATACATACACGAATATACATACACACACATACACAAATACACATACACCCACATATACACAAATATAAATACACCCACACATACACAAATATACATACACGCACACATATACAAATATACATATATATGTAAGGAGAGAAACAGAAGAGGCTTACGGTCGTGGTGGTGGCGGCGGCGGTGCAGATATGTGGCGGCTGTTCAGGCGGCGGCGGCGGCGGTGCCGGGATTTTGGGGGGGAGGGGGATCGAGAGAGACTGAGAGTAGTGATAGAGAACTTGAAATGAGTTTTAAATTTTGAAAGTGAGAGAATTAGGGGGGCTGCCTGGTAACCTAGCTAAAAACCCGACCGCCTATGACAGCGGTTCTGGTACGAACCACTGTCACAGGATTCTTTTAATTTTTTTTTAACAGACATTATGACAACGGTTCGCCCCGAACCGCTGTCATATCCCGACACTATGACAGCGGTTCTCCCAGAACCGCTGTTATAGCCCGGCACTATGACAGCGGTTCGGGGCGAACCGCTGTCATAGGTCGGAACCGAATAGCCCTATCACAGCGGTTTTGCAAAACCGCTGTCATAGGTACACTGTTATAGGTCATTTCTGCCTGTTATTTCCTTGTTCCAATAATATATATACTAACCAAGAGGCTATTGTCTCTGCACATCACCGTTGACTTTCGAGCTCGTGCACCCTAGGGACTATTGGGTGGGCTGGCGATTGGGTGGTAGGGAGGTTGTTCAGCAGCAAGTGCTTAAGAAGCCAAAAAATGTCTATGATATTTTGTTGATTTATTACTACTATTTTCTCGTAGATTGCATTGATGATGCTTGGAGAAAATTGAAATTCATGAAAAATTCATTCGAGTTTGAATGAACTTATTATGATTTCATAGATCTCAATTTCCTGCTATAAGATATTCAGTTATGCTTATTGTTTACACTATAAAAAGTGCTCGAGCGCTCCGACCATTTCAGCTCGAGTAGGTTGCTCAGTTCCAGCTCGAGCGAGTGCTCAAGTAGCACACCATAAAATAATTTGGGCTGTCGAAATTACAAGGCCCAAATAGCTCGAATTGTAGGCATTCGAAAAGAAAAAAATTAGGTCCATAATGAACCTAATTTCCAATCATCTGCAGAGGCGCGCTAATTTGAAATTATTTGAAAGAGCGGTTGAAGACGGTTTAAGGCGGTTCCCAAAAAAGAGGAACGTGGGTTGAAGACGGTTCTCGAAGACGAGATATATAGGAGCCGCGGAAGAAAGAAAAGGGACATCACAAGATCATCAGAAGAAAAACTTCTACATTTTATTTCTTTTAGAATTAGCCCTAGCCTTAGGAGTAGTTCATAGCGTAATGTAGGAGTAACTCTTAGGGTAATTTAGGAGTAGCCGTAGAATAAATGTAATAGTTGCTTATCGAGAACTGCTGGGATGCGGCTGCGAAGCATGTATCTGTAGTTATCTGTAATCTTTTCAGAATTGAAGACTTTCACGGAGATATAAATTGTCATTTTATCCAGATTTAAGTATTGGAGAGATGATTTGTACACTTGACTTGAGTTTTCAATCGTTGCCATCCACTCGAAGAAGATGAAGAGAAGTTCGAATAAATTTAATCAACTTTTCGTTTAAAACGTAGGACCACCGGTAGCCTATTTAGGCAGGGGTCGATAGATAATTCTAAGTTGAGATTATCGCGAGACAGGGATCGTCTACTCGAAATCCCTCCTTATTCTAATCTGTTTTATATTCGAAATAGATTTTTGGCAACCACAGTGGGAGTCGGTTCGATAACTGACGTTCTGAAAATCTCTCAGCAACAAAATTCTTGTGTAATATTTTGCGAATCAACAAAATACTGGGGGGCAAGAAATCTCACCGGTAGTTTACGCTTATTTTTAACTGAGTCAAAATGGTGAACAATCTCGAAATCAAAATAAGTCCCTTTTTTGAACCTTCAATTCAGAGTATTCGAGTTGAAGAAATCATTAAACCCATGGATAAAACTCCAGAAGCTCGGGCCCTTCGAATAAAGCTGCAACTCTCGAGTTATCTTTAACTGAGTGAAAATCTCTTGAGGTCGAAATGGTGAACACCCTCGAAATTGGGCCCCCTTTTCAATTCGAAATATCAAGGTGCTCAAAATCACTGAATTCGAAATATCAAAGTATGCAAAATGGCTAAACTTGAAATATCACGTACTCGAAATCAAACATGTTCGAAATATCATATACTCGAAATAAGACATGTCGAAATTAAGAATACTCGAAAAAACTAAATGCTCGAAACAAAGACATGCTCGAAATTAAGCATACTTGAGAAAATAATTAAGACAAGCAAATTTGAAATTGAGCATGTCTCTTGAAACTAATTAAGCATGTCTCTTGAAAAACCTGAGCAAAATCTTGAAGACGGAGGATTTGGAGACAGCAGATTAGACGGAACAGACACACAGACGAGAAAGAAGACAACTGTTCTGTATAACCAAGAGCATAGCTCGAGGATGCAAGCAACGGACATTTCCCAAAAAGGGGATACGTGTTTTTCCCCTTAAGAGAACCACCATATTTTGTAGGCACTCTCAGCAGCAAAACAGGGAAGCACTCAAAATCTATATACTCGAAAATAGGGTATATTCGAAATCCACATACTCGAAATCTGCATACTCGAAGTCTACATGTTCGAAATTCATTATACTCGAAATACTCACATGCTCGAAAGTTGCTCGAGCAAGATGCTGGAGTAAGTTGCTCGAGCATTTCAATTTCTTACGTCTTCCAAACTTCCAAAAGTGGGCGGATGGAGATCTTTTCACTAAAAGTAATATTGTGCATATAAATATTATTCTAAAGACATAAAGTAGATAGGCTATGGCAGGACAGAATCGATCCCCCCTGTACATGAATATGTGGAGCTCATTTATATATATATATATATATATATATATATTACTTTTAGTAAAAGTATTACTATAATAACATAAAGTAGGTGGCTATGTCAGGAATTTGGTTTTTGAGTAGTATGGCTTGGATTGCTCCATATATATATATTCGATATATATATATATATATATATATATATACACCAAACCATTATAAAACATCAGAAATCAACATCATCATTCTCTCGAAGACTTCCGATTCGAACCGTTATAAAATCATCAGAAATTATCATCAACATTCTCTCGAGACTTCTAATGCGTCTGCAAATCATGGCTCGATGTAGTCGAAACCCCCGAACTCTCCAAATTCTATCTTTCCAAATCAGTCCCTGGACTAATCATCTATCGATCTGAAATCCAGTCAAAATTGTTCAAAATATTCGAATTCGAAGAAGCAGCCAAGGAGCTCGAACACCACGAGCTTCGTTACAATTGGATCACACAATTCGATTGGAGCTCACTCATTAGTCTCAACAATTTTCTCAGTGATCTTCGGTTGCTTGAAACAATAATCAAAGAAGATAACTGAGAGATGCTTGAAGATGAAGGTTTCAAGAAAGGGAAAAATTCGAGAAGTATAACCAGAGGGACTGTTCTTCGAGAAAGTGAAGTACAAAAATTAAAGAAGTCGATACAGAGGAGAGAGAGAAGTTGTCGTTAACCAAAAGACGTGTCCTTTAATACACATAAACTCGAAACGTTCATGTATATTAGGGGGGTATTTGTTTACACTATAAAAAGTGCTCGAGCGCTCCGACCATTTCAGCTCGAGTAAGTTCCTCAGTTCCAGCTCGAGCGAGTGCTCGAGTAGCACAGCATAAAATAATTTGGGCTGTCGAAATTACAAGGCCCAAATAGCCCGAATTGTAGGCATTTGAAAAGAAAGAAATTAGGTCCATAATGAAACTAATTTCCAATCATCTGCAGAGGCGTGCTAATTTGAAATTATTTGAAAGAGCAGTTGAAAACGGTTGAAGGTGGTTCCCGAAGAAAAGGAACGTGGGTTCCTCAAAGACCCATATATATAGGAGCCGCGGACAGAGAAAAGAAGACGACATCAGGATCATCTCCAGAATCACAAACTCTACATTTTCATTTCCTTAGAACTAGTTCTAGTCTTAGGAGTAGTTTATAGCGTAATGTAGGAGTAACTCTTAGCATAATTTAGGAGTAGCAGTAGTATAATCTAGTCTGTTCTTAGTAAGGAATTGCCGAGATGCAGATTTTCTCTTCCGAAAACTTGTATTTGTAAACATCTGATAGAAAGATTCTCATGGAGGTATAAAATTACCTTTTATCCAGATTTAAGTATCGGAAGGGTGATTTTTATCTTGACTTGAATTTTTCCTTCACTATGTTATTATTTCATTCGAAGACAATAATAAAGAATGAATTAAAAGACGTAGGACCACCGGTAGCCTATTTAGGCAGGGGTCAATAGATAATTCTAAGTTTAGATTATCGCGAGGCAGGGATCGTCTACTAGAAATCCCTCCTTATTCTAGTTTGTTTTTATTTCGAAACACTTATGATTACTCCGGAACTTTTTATTTAATATATAGAGCTTAAGTTTGCAGATCTGAATATCAATGTGAAGGAATTAAGTAAGTAAACCGATTGATGAAGTGTATAGAGCATAGACGGAGTTTGATTACTGGAGTATGATTTAATAGATGTGTAGAAAGTTTCGGGGTTTTAGAATGATTATCTTTATTTGTCTGTCGAACTCTTTTAACTGGATTGAATAATATGGACATAAACAATGAGTGCTCCTGACTACTATCTATTGTTTCTATTAGAAATAACACCCAATAGACATGTTTATTGGTTGGACTCCTGATAAAATGGTGCATTTTCCACTATAAATATGGCCATTGTTCATCATTTTTAATAACTAGAAAATATTTATAATTAAATATATATCATAAATTCTCTAAACACTTTAGATACTTGAGTCATGAATTTGTATTTTCACTTCTAGTAATCGAATTCCCGACGGTGTTCTGTGATTTATTCAAGAAGTTTGAGACAATGTGATTCTAATCAAGTTCAATCAAAGTGTTAGGAAAATTCATGTTAAATGTTTTGATGATGACAAGATAGGATTTTATGTTAGACCCCAAATACAATGTAAGTTTCTGTTCTGATAGATCTTTGTATAAGCGTTTGAAAGTATGTAATTTTTTTTTAGGCTTGTAATTTTTATCTTTATAGATTTTAGACTAAGTATTAGATACCGAATCGCTAATAGAATTCTAGGTGAGTCTATTAGAGAAGAAGTTGAAGATCAGCGTCTGAAGTCAACTGAAAATGAAGATTTGTTCTTAGCGCCCGTCAAACGCTAAAGGACTATTTCAGGATTTATGAATCAAGCGCTCAAATCACTCTAGCGATCCGATGTCAGATTCACCTGAATTAAATCCTCAAGTCATGAAGGACTTAAATGCAATCATTCAACGGATATTTATTTCCAACGGGAAATAAATTCAAATGCATTAAATGCCTGATAAGAGCATTAAATGTGATAAGCCACTGTGACTTGTGGACAAGCTACCTTTTGACTAGACTGTCAGAACTTCAGAGTTTATAGCTGCTCCCATCCAATCGGTGTCAGCAGATTTTCAAGAATGTCAGGTTTTAGGTAAAATCACGCGCTGTGTGAAAGACACGCTCCCACATGTGTCCAACGAACAGATCCAAAGAATTGCCTATAAATACCTTACCTTTAGCAAACCCTAAAAATATGGTACATAATATTACATGAGAAATTTACGTACCTGCACAAGAAAAAACTTAGAAACTCCACAGCTAAAATTCCTTCAAGCTTTTTATCTACATTCCAGACAGTCACAAAATTTCTCAAACCTCTTCCAAAGAAGAAACCTAAATTCCTATTGAGATATTTCAAGTTGTTTGATCTTCCCAAAAACAAACAAAACCTTGTGATAAACCTTCAACCTTTCATCTGAGTGAGAAAGAAGTTGAAAACCCCTTACAGACAGTATTTCTGAGTGAGAGAAGCTTGTAGAAGACGATCTTCATTGGTGCTGAAATTTGTGTGATCAAGGAGCCCGAGATCTTTTTCATCCCTTACTATCTTGTAGAAGATTCTGTGTGATTCTTCAAAAATCATCCTAGTAAATTCCTCCAAGTGAAAAAGGAGAAGAAGGACGTAGCTGGGATTACATCACCCAGTGAACCTTACAATTTCTTGTGTCATTTACTTTGATTATTGTCTTGATTTACATTATATTATATTTTTTGAAAAAGACAAGCTAATTGCAAAGCGATTAATTAACCAATTGAACGCTAAAAATCATTTTCGCTGTGTTAACCCTAATTAAGCGATCTAGGCATTACCCTACTTTGGTAAATTGCTAAAATCACTAAGTCTAAGTTATCTCTACTGAAGCGCTTGACCCAAGCGCTCAGCTTCTAAGCGTTCAAATCTTTAAAAGTGATACAAAATATTTTTTTAAGTCGAAAAAGATTTCAGGGTCTATTCAACCCCCCCTCCCCTCCTCTTCTAGACCCTTTCGTATGCCACTTGGGACCACCACAAAGTAACACTTCCGCATTAGGTACGCTCTTGATTTCTAACAGTGGTATCAGAGCATGTCGATTAGTTTCCGTTAACTGGCTGTTTCTTGCGTGATTAATTTATACGAATTGACAGGATGACGTTTTATGAATTGTCGGAATTTGATGACATGTTGCACCCGTTCTGCATTAGTTTACATGCAATAGAATATATATGTCAATTTATGTAATCAAATGCATAGTGTCGTTTTCTGCATAACATAATATGTCTATTATGAACCGACGTCCTTCTTCGTTAAACCTCATTCTCTCCATATATATTTATTTATTTCGAAAATTAGTGGAATTAATGATGAATTAGACATATCATGTTCTCTGAAACTTACTGTGGAAAGTTTTATTTCTTAATTCCAATTAGATAGTGCTTAAAAATATTTTACATATTTTTATGAGCAATGAAGTGTGTGAAAGGGTTTCAATTTTACTTGGCACCTGTTGAATATATATGTCTACTGTGTATGAACCGACTTCTTCATTACCAAACTTCATTATGTTGTCATGTTTTGAACACAATAAGTTAATGAAGAAATAGTAAAATATTATATATAGATCATGGTAGACAGATCTTTATATCAGTTTATGTTATTGGAATTTGTTTGTTTTTTCCACATGCGAATAAGTTGGTCGGTTGTAAGAATACAATTCTTCTTCTTGTAACCATTAGACAAGTAAATGTAGGATAAATTATATTATATTATGCCTAAGACTTGTTTAATTAACCATGTATATGACTTAGATGCATGAATGTTACCAAATTGTCCAGTAAACTAAATCATGAATGAGAAATGTATAAAGTTTTTTTTTTCCGGATGGATTAAGTTTACTGTTTATTCTTTAAAGTGCTAATTTTATATTTAGAAAATACTAATTAATTAGCATGTTTTTGGAATATTATATTGAGTGGGAAGATATAGATTGGTAGATTTCTTGATATTTCTCGTCTATTTACTAAACATTTTCGCATACAGGACTTAAATAATAATATTATTATATTGACAAGAGATGATTGACTATATTATATTTCTTTCGAATTTGTGATATATTTAATTTTTATTATTTATTTCTTAATGTTGCGATAAATTTATTTTGTTGTGCTAGTTCATGATTATGTGCTATTATGTGTCCATTTTACTTTTCCGCATTAGAATATCAAATTACTGCAACAAAGAGCATAATCGCTGATCTCAACCAAGGAGATAAGTTGAATGATCAGAATTACGATGTATGGCATCGTAAAATTAGGTATCTTCTTGAAGATCAGGACTTATTGGAAATCATAAGTCAGCAATTTTCTGAACATGAACAAGGAGGGACTGAACAACATAAGAGAGATCTTAAGGCTTACCAAAGTTGGAAGCGTAAAGATCGTCTGGCTCGTCTGTTATTGCTAAGTAGCATGAGAAATGATCTCATGATGTGATTTGAAAAATTCAAAAAGGCTAAGGAAATTTGGGATGCCGTCAAAGTTCAATTTGGTGGAACATCCACAACAAGATTGCGCCAACTTACTATGAAATTTGACAGTTTTAAGAAGCGCCATGATCATTCAATGATGCAGCATCTTACAACAATGTCAAATATGATAAGTGAGTTAAGGGCAGCAAGTCATGAACTAACAGACGAACAACAAGTACAAGTTGTTATACGTTCTTTACCTCAGTCCTGGGAACATCTGCAAGTTAATCTCACTCATAATGATAATATCGAAACGTTTGATGATGTTTCTCGTCATGTTCAACTTGAGGAGGATCGCCTAATTGTAGATAAGCCCTCTGAAGAGGCATATATGATAAACTCCGACTCAAATAAGAAGTTTGGTTTAAACGTAAAAAAGGCAGAGCTAACGAGATGGAGTCATCCTTTAAGAAGGCTAAGAATAATAAGCGCTACAGAGGAAAGCGCGGAGGTAAGAATAAAAGGGACAAGTCTAAAATGCCTTGTCACAATTGTGGCCAACTGGGACACTTTGCTCGTGAATGCACTGAGGCAAAGGTAAATTTTACATTATGTTGTTCTCCTCAATTATTTGTTAGTAGTTGTTTGATGTTGGTTGAAACTCTTCCTATTTGGACTGTAGACTCAACTGCAACAGACCACATAGCAAGGGATCGAACAACATATGTAGACTTTCGTCAAATTCCAGCTAGAAGCATACGTATATATATATGGGGAATAACTCAAATGCTGATGTTCTAGGAATTGGAACTTGCAAAGTAATATTGCATAATGGACGCATATTATATATCCATGATGTAATGTATGCTCCGGATGTTAGACAAAGTCTTGTCTCTGTTTTAGCACTTCTTAAGTTAGGTCTTAGATTAGAATTTGCTGATAGTTATGTCAAGTTGTACTTAGGAACTATATATTATGGATCTGGATATTTGTCAGATGGTTTTATTGTATTAGATAGTGTACCTTTATCTAATGAGAATTACAATAGCTTTTCATATGCTACATCTTCAAGGGATGGCACGTGTGATGATTGTGTGAAATGGCATGCTAGACTTGGACATATAGGTCAAGAAAGAATGCATAGGCTTGCTAAGGAGGGCTTTCTTGGTCCTATTTCGAAACTCAACTTACCTACATGAGAACATTGTCTAGTTGGAAAAACTATTAGAAAACCATTTGGCAAAGGCATTAGAGCTATAATGCCTCTGCAACTTATCCATTCTTATATTTGTGGCCCAATGAATGTGAAGGCAAGACATGGTGAATCATACTTCATCACATTTATAGATGATTTCACTCGCTACGGTCATGTATATTTAATCTCTCATAAGTCTGAAGCATTAGATTGTTTTAGACGTTATATGAAATTGGTTGAAAATCAATTAGAGAAAAATATCAAGTCGCTTAGGACTGACCCAGGCCGTGAATATTTATCTGATAAATTTAAAAAATTATGTGATGAAAAGAGAATAGCTAGACAGCTTACTATTCCTGGTACTCCGCAACAAAATGGTGTTTCCGAGAGAAGGAATAGAACCCTTTTAGATATGGTTAGATCGAAGAATGGTGCAAGCTAACCTTCCTATTTCATTTTGGGGAGATGCTCTACTTACTGCAGCCTATATCCTAAACCGTGTGCCTTCTAAATATATGTCATCTACTCCTTATGAACTAGGGATAGATAGAAAACCCGATTTAAGTAATTTACGTCCATGGGGTTCAGCAGCTTATATTCATTCACCTTCTCGAATGTATGGAAAGTTAAGTCCTAGTGCAAAAAAGTGTATCTTTATAAGATATCCTGAACATTCCAAAGGACGTGATTTCATTGGTGAACAAGGTGATGGGAGTGAAATAGAAATTGAGTCACGAGATGCTATTTTCTTGGAAGAAGATTTTCCTAGAAAATGAGAGGTTTCTGAGGACTTTCAATTTTATGAATTGAAAGATCCTGAAATTGAGATATCAAATCAAGTTATCAATGGATATGATAAGTTTTCTTATCCATCTCAAACTAGTAGGAGTGATGATGTGTCAAATAAAACTACTCGATCTCAACTTCGAAAGAGTAGTCGTGGAAGAATTCCTCATCGTCATTTTGATATTGAAGGATAAGCTTTCATGATAACTCTAGAAGATGGTGAAGAACCGAGAACAGTACATGAAGCTATCAATTCTTTAGCTGCAAAAGAATGGATGAAAGCAATGCAGGAAGAAATGGAATCCATGGAATCAAATCAAGTTTGGGACTTGGTTGATCTTCCACCTGGTCGTAAGACAATAGGAAATAAACGGGTTCTTAAGATTAAAAGAAAGTTTGATGGATCTATCGAAAGATATAAGGCTCGTTTAGTAGCAAAAGGCTACACTCAAAAAGAGGGGATCAACTATGAAGAAACATTATCACCAGTTGTTAGATTCTCTTTGATTCGCCTTATTCTTGCCATTGTCGCACATATGGATCTTGAACTTTACCAAATGGATGTTAAAACAGCTTTCCTCAATGGACAGCTAGATGAAGAGATTTACATGGATCAACCTGAAGGCTTCTTAAACAAAGGTCAAGAGCGCAAAGTTTGCAAGCTCAAAAGATCTATTTATGGCTTGAAGCAAGCATCCAAACAATGGAATCTCAAATTTCATCAACCTATGATAGCCGATGGATTTACACTGATGAATGAAGATCATTGTGTTTATGTTAAACAATCCAAAAGTAAGTTTGTGATCTTGTCCTTATATGTTGATGACATTTTATTGGCCGGAAATGATAAGGAGTTAATAGAAGCCACTAAGAAGTGGTTGTCTTCAAATTTTGAAATGAAAGATATGGGTGAAGCTAGTTATGTACTAGGTGTCATGATCATTAGAGATCGATCAAAAGGACTTCTTGGTTTGTCTCAAGAGACTTATATCAAGAAAATGCTTGAAAGATATCGAATTCATGACTGCAATCCCATAGATACTCCTGTCGAAAAGAATTTGAGGCTTAATTCTCAAATGGGTCCACAAACTCCAGATGAAAAAGACAAAATGTCTAGAGTTCCTTATATAAGTGCAATTGGCAGCTTGATGTATGCAATGATGTGTACAAGATCAGACATTTGTTACGCAGTTGGTCTTGTTAGTCGTTTTCAAGCCAACCCCGGACTTCTACATTGGAAAGCAGTCAAGAGGATATTTAGGTATCTTAAAGGAACGGCAAATTACGTGCTATGTTATCAAGGACAAGATTTGCGCTTAATCGGTTATAGTGATGCTGATTGAGGAGGAGACTTGGATGAACGCAAATCAACATTAGGATATGTTTTTCTACTTAATAATGGTGCCATATCTTGGAGTTGCAAAAAGCAATCCTGTATTGCCTTGTCAACTATGGAGGCTGAATACATAGCTTGTTCTACGGCAGTGCAAGAAGCTGTTTGGTTAAGACAATTTCTAGAACATTTGAAAGTCATTGTCGGTGCTTCTAGCACAGTAACAATATATGTGATAGCACGGCAGCGCTTTCTTACATCAAGGGTCACGGCCTGTGCTCGCGTGCCGTCGGTTGGTCGTGGTCTATCTTTTTGTTGAAAATTCTAATTGAAGTATGGAAAAGTCACAAAGTGTGCCAAAATTTAAACTTTTTGACCATTAAAACGAAATGGTTTAAGTTTGGCGCCATAACTCTTCGGCTTGAATGAAAAGTTGCAATCCTTTCGTTCAACAACCTATCTGAAGCAATGTGATTTTTCAGTGATGGCTTTACGTTTTCTATATATATATAACCCCTAAATCCGAAATTACTACTTCATTACAATAAAAATATACAATTTTCGTTTCTTTTGAAATTTGCTCTATTCAAGAATATTAAAAAACTGCTACTTGAATATTGTATTGTCTGTTTTATTTTGGGAGACTTATTTGTTGGAACCTAGCAGTAAAGGGCACAAATAAAGTCTTAAAGAAAGAGCAATCCTCAACTTCTTCAACATCATGGACCAGGCAGGACTTGAATTAGTAACCAGTTAGAAAACTATGTTAATTTTCTTATAATCCGTTATTTATGGGAATGTGATTTATTTTGAAATCCAGAACCTTTGATAATAGTGAGCTAGAAGGAGTTCAAGTATGTAACTTAAGTGAGTCGAGGCTTTTTACTTGGTTTGACTAACAGAGGTCTTCTGTCACAGAACTTCTTGCATCTGTTTAAAAAAGACAATCATTGTTGAGGTACTTGATCCCGTTGTATTTCTGTTTACTAGGTGCAAGTAGGGATGGCAGCGGATCCGGGTTGGACCCGGAACCGCCCCGGCGGTTCCGGTTCCCCAGTCACTAACCGGATCCGGTTCCAATTTAAACGGTTCTTAGCGGTTCCGGGTTCTGTTCCGGGTTGACCCGGAACCGAACCTGGAACCGTTTTTTTTTAAAACAAATTAAAAAAATGAAATATAATTATATAACTTAGCATTATAAATGAAAATGAAAACAGATATATAACTTTAGTATCCCCAACTCACGATTTCTTCAAGCCATCTCTCCTCTCTCTCTCTCTCTCTCTCATCTCTCTCTACCGACGGCTGCGGCGGCGCACTCACTCGACGGACGGCGGCGCACTCACTTGGGGTGGTTATCTCCGATATCTAGAATTTTAGCCTAATATTTGGTATGTCAACCAAGTGTTTGTTGAAATGTCTAGATGAAATATTTTCTCTTTAATGTTCTTCTTTTCCAATTAATTATATCCCTTTTATGTTAGAGAATTATGTTCTTCTTCCTCCACAAAACTCTTTTTCTTAATTTTAATCTGACATTTAATTTTGTATTTCACAATCTTTTGTAGCCGAGTGTATATGTTCTCACATTTCATTCAATATATATTTATTGCTAATCTGATGTGTAGAAATTGCTAATCTGCGTGTAGAAATTGCTAATCTGATCGTATATACATGATGTGTAGAAATTGCTAATCTGCATAACTAATAGTATCATATCACATTTTGAGGCAGATTGCTAATCATATTACAGAAGTTATAGAATCAGATTATGTTTGGGTGATTAAAGGTATAAAACTAATACTAATAGTTAGAAATAATTAGTGGCCTTATTTGAAACTCTAATATTTTTGGCCTTTCGATTTGCAGATGGAACCGGAAGAACGTGACTCTCTACCATCCATCAATTTACAAGATAGTAGTATGGAGATAGGGGATAATAGTAGAGATATTGAAGTGGGAAGTGAGATTGTTTCTGGTAAAAGGAAGCTAACATCAGACGTATGGGCTCACTTCAATAGAATTAAGGTTGACGGGTGTCAATATGGAGAGTGTAAGTATTGTAGAATAAAACTCAGGGCTCCTAGTAAAAATGGAACATCTAGCTTAGGTAAACATTATAATTTATCTTGTAAAAAAAAGCCCGGAGGTAGCGGTGTTCGTCAAAGACCGTCGATGGCAAACAAGAAAGTCGTTGGAAGCCAAGAGCATAAAACATTCAATGAAGAAGAAACAAGACGTGAACTTGCGATGATGGTTGTTTTACACGATTATCCTCTTAGTATCGTTGACCATGTTGGATTTCGTAGTTTTGTTGCTAGCTTCAAATCAAGCTTTCAAGTGATGTCGAGAAACACTCTTAAAAATGATATTATGAAGATTTATAGTAATGAGAGGGTCAAGTGTTACAACTTATTGGAGAAGCTTAAGTGTCGAATTGCCATCACAACTAATATGTGGACATCAAGCAACAACAAGAAAGGATTTATGGCAATTACGGGACATTACATTGACGACTCTTGGGTCTTACAGAGTTGTATTTTGAGGTATTTGAAATGCTTTATTTCTTAGATGTTATTGCATTTATGTATTTTTCAATCTTGCATTGCATTTATGTATTTTTCAATGTTGCATGTAATTAATTGGTGCATACAAGTCTCACAAGCACAATAAAAGCTACAACGTGTAGTGCCTAATTGTGATTGCATTTATGTATTTTTCAATCTTGCATGTAACATTCGACTACTTGGTGTAGGTTTATATATGTTCCCGCTCCACATACCGCCAAAGCTTTGTCCGGGCAACTTAATCGAGCTTTGATTGATTGGAAAATTAATCGAAAATTGTCGACAATTACTGTAGACAATTGTTCGACAAATGATGTTATGCTTGCTCGCCTCGTGGAAAAGCTCCCAAGGAGAGATATGCTATTGAATGGAAAGGTACTACACATGCGTTGTTGTGCTCCTATTCTTAATTTGATTGTTAAAGATGGTTTGGGAGTGATTACTGATGCAATTGAGAGGATACGGGACTGTGTGGTTTATTGGACTGCTTCACCTACTAGAGTAGAAAAATTTGAGGATTGTGCTCGTCAGTTGGAAATAGGCAGTACTAAAAAGTTGTCTATTGATTGTAAAACTCGTTGGAATTCCACTTATTTGATGCTCGAAACCGCAATAATCTATAAGGATGTGTTTCCACGAGTTAAAGATCCGGAGAAATACTACCATAGGCTACCAACTGACGAGGATTGGGTGAACGCAACTGAAATTTGTGAAAGGTTGAAATTTTTTTATCGAGCAACTGAGATGTTTTCTGGGACTATGTATCCTACTTCTAATGTTTACTTTCCAAATATTAGTTATATAAAAGTAAAGTTAGATGAGTGGGTAAAGAGTCCGAATTGGATAGTTCAAGATATGGCAAAGAAAATGTTGGAAAAATATGACAAGTATTGGGAGACTTGTCATGTCATGATGGGGGTTGCTGCTGTTTTGGACCCTAGGTATAAGATGATATTAGTTGAGTTTTCCTTCCGAAAGATTTATGGTGAACAATCGCAGACTAAAATTGATGAAATTCGTCATAATTGTTATGAGTTGTTGAGCGATTATCAGTCGAGAGCTACAACTCGGGGTGATAGCTTGAGTACTAGGGGAAGCCTTGGAAGCATGATACGCGATGGTGTTTCTAGTGTCACAGATGCATCCGTGGATGATTCTCTAGAGGAGTATGATTTATTTGCGGCTTCACATTAATTTCGCTGATACAGCGTCTTTGACATCTGAGTTGGATGGATATTTGGAGGAGAGAATTTTGCCAAGAACGCAGAGTTTTGATGTGTTGAGTTGGTGGAAGGTAAATGGACTCAAGTATCCTACCTTACAAGCTATGGCAAGAGACATTTTAGCTATTCCTATTTCAACGGTTGCATCAGAATCTGCTTTTAGTACTAGTGGAAGATTACTAAGCCCACACTGGAGTAGGCTCCATCCTTCGACTGTGGAGGCGTTGATGTGTTCTCGTAGTTGGTTATGGAAAGAGGCAAATGGTAAGTTAACTTTGAGTACAATTTTATCATTTAATGTTACGTTATTGTTATTATTATTATTATTTTTTATTATTATTATTCACTATTTCTTTGTTTATTTTGTTAGGTACTTGTCCCACGTTTGGCAATTTATCGACTTGTCCTACAATATTGGATGAGGAGGAGGACACGGTGGAAGAAGAAGAAGAAGAATGTGGTGTTGAACGACTTAGTTAATTCATATTCAAAATTAGTATGAAAATTCTGTAATTATTCAAGATTGTTTAAATTAATAACTATGTTTAGCTCTAGTCCTCTTAGAAGATTGGATTTTATATATACAGCAAGATGGCTATTTTGGAGTGAATAGTATAGTATGTAATGACTTCGATTTAAGATCATTATATATATATATATAGCTAATAATTTTGCTCATGAAGTTTACAATTCTTGTCAGCATCTCCACATAATTGACGAATTTAGGTTATAATTAGGGATGATTAATGACAAAAATCATAGTATAACATCATGGAGAATGTATGGAAGAAAAAGACGAAAAAAAATACAAAAATAGGAAAAGAAAAAAGGCAAAACTCTATCCCAAAAAAAAAATAAAAAAATTGTGGTTCCGGTTTCAAATTCACGGGTACCCGCGGTTCCGGTTCCAAACTCGTGAGAAGAAAAAAAATACAAAAATAGGAAAAGAAAAAAGGCAAAACTCTATCCCAAAAAAAAAATAAAAAATCGTGGTTCCGGTTCCGGTTTCGGTTCCAAATTTGCGGGTACCCACGGTTCCAGTTCCGGTTCCAAATTCACGGGTACCCGCGGTTCCGGTTCTAAACTCGCGGGTACCCGCGAGTCTCACGGTTCCGATTCTCGCGGGTACCCGTGAGCGGTAGTATAAAAATAATACTCGCGGATACCCGCGGGTCTAGCGGTTCCGAGTCCTTCATTATGCGGTTCCGGATCCGGTTCCTCAAGAACCGACCCGGAACCGGCCCGTTGCCATCCCTAGGTGCAAGTGCAACTTGATTCAATTTTTATGTCTTCCTTTTCTTCCCTTAATTTGTAATTAGGAAAGGAAGTCAACACACTTCCCTTTTGATAGGAGTCATTTTTACGTGTTTTTAATCCCCTTGCGTTTATGTTTTAGTTCATTTATCGCTTGTTTCTTGCCACATGTGCGTTTAATTCGTACATTAAGTGATTTCAGGCCTTGAAAAGATACAGTCGAAGAAAGGGTAGAGAAACAACGTATAATACACGTTTAGGGCAAGATGATTCACACCTCCAAGCCCAAACAAGCAAGAAATAAACTGGAGTTAGCCAAAATCATGCTTTAGTGCCATTTCCTCATACCTGGGCGCCAAATCAGCAGCACCGGCCACGTTGGAACGCTATTTCTGTATTTTTAGAGACCGAATTTGATAAAGTGTCCTTCTACAAAGTTGTAGATCTATGTCATACCTGAACATGGGGACTTGAATCATCCAATTCGGAGATCTGTGGAGAAGGTTATGAGGAAAATACTAAGACTGCGCTGGAAAGCAAAAAAATGGCAGCATGCATGTGTTTTGTTGAAGTTTTCACATGGTTATGGTTGCTGGAATGCTTAAGGGTCGAAAGTTCAGCATTTTTTAGCTGGTTGGAATCTTAAAAGCCAAACTTTAAGCATCTCCTTAGGTGGAATTCTCATTGGGGAACTTTAATGGGAATTCTTAATGCATACTTTAGTGGAATTTTGGCTATAAAAGGAGGGGGAACCCATACTATTCAGCATTCACTATCAATTTCAGATTCTTGGAGGAGAGGAGGAGGAGGAATCGATCCTCAAGCTTCATTCATCACCATTCTTCATCATTCTAAGAGGAGAAAGCTAGGAATTGAAGCTCCAATCAAGGGGCCATCATCTATCACATTAGAGGGAGTTTTTATAGCCTTTTCATTTCATTCATGTCTATGAACATGTGTATTTATTCATTATTGTTTTTCATAATATCTATCATGAACTAAATTCATAAGACTAAGGCCATGTAAGGTCAAATTGTGATATATGCTTATAATAGATGATTTTTGAGGTTATACTTATATTGTTATGTGATGTGAATTTGCGTTTTTACCTATCTTGCATATACTTGATCACTATATGTTAGAATCTTATGCCTAGGTTGATATTTCGGGAGAAAATTAACTTAGGGTGCAAGAAATTCACATCATGACCCGCAACTAATGAGGAATTGCCCTAGACATAGGTAAAGATTCCCGGGTGAAGTTGTTCGATTCTAATCGAGTGAACTCTAGTACGTTAATGCATGTTTAGTGGTTAGATTTCCGGATAGGAATATTTGGGAAATCACGATCTAAGCATAGGAGTTTATACGCGAGACATCGGTTATTCTCTACCCTCGGAGCTCTCACCATAACAATATAAGTGTAATCCTTCAACAAGAACCTTTATAAGTATATTTGATCAATTTGAACCTAGCATGTGCCTTAGTCTCCCTTTATAATTGGTTTTAAATCACTTGCTCATCTTTGTTCTTGTTCTTTACAAATTTTATTTGAATTTATTCTTACTTTGTTTATTCACTTCATTACAAATCTTAAACTAGAATTCAAGTCCTCGAGGTTCGACAATCCGGACTTACAATCCATTTATTACTACACACGACTAGTGCACTTGCTATCATAGCACGTTAGCTTTTAGCGTGTCACCTTTACATGTCTGTTTGAAATGTAAGTTATACATCTATTTACTGTTGGTCATAGTGATGTGGATATTTTTCTTTTTAATTAATATGAGCTTCTTGATTTGTTTAAGTTCTTGGTATTTGATTGACAATTATGTGTATGTATGAGTACTTGTTAGATCATAAACTCTAATTATTAACAATAATCCGTTCATATAGTAACTGGTTAATGGATTTAAAACATTAGTCAAACAACTTTAATAGACAGAAAACATCCAATTTAACTGACATTGTAGAGGCTTGTTCTCTAATAATTTTGAATTCTATGAATCATGTTAGTAAAAGAAAATCAAACTTGTGTACCAATTCCAACTTTTATCAGATAGCTTTTATATCTTCTTATTTATTGTGATTAAATATTTATGAATAATTATAAACCCAGTTTGTAAGCATTATATTTTTAGAATAGTTCGTCGAAGTCTTGCTAGGCTTGAAACTGTTTTTTTATTTTTTGTTTTCTTCAACTGGTGTATTAAGTTATTCAACCTTATCGTAAGAAACTAAGAATGCAGATGGCTGAAGACGCTTCATCCAGCTACGAAGAGGGTTGGAAAATGGACCGAAAAAAGTAGCTAGGTTTGTGCCTGGTCGAACACAGGTGCAGTGCAGAGAAAGGTAGTGTTTATGTAAATATGTAAATTCAGCTCTTTCCTCAATTATAAATGCAAAAAGGTGCAAGGTTAATTGAATTACACGGTTAGTCATAATTCATTATTAACAGATGGACTAGTTAGTTAGTAATTAGGTGCGTCTTTTTTTTTATTACTATTTTGTTATATAATTCAATAGTTAATTGACTTGTCTTATTCAATAATCCAACTATTTAATTAATCATGTGACTATATGGTATTTAAGTGCTTGTATATTTCAATATTTCCATTTTTCATATAAGAATTTACAAATACAGGTTGGGCCTATCATCTTAATCAATTTATTTTTTGTCTCTCAATGTCGTCGACCCAGCGGAGTATGCACGCAATCCACAATGATGTAGTGAAAGAGTCGAAGAATTATTAGGTTGAATTTGTTAACAATCGACTTCTTTTTGGGTAGATTATTATTGTATTGTTTTAGGTGATGTTATTTAAGGTGTTAGATGTGTTAGTGTCTTAGTTTGCATTGTGACAGATTTTTTGATTTGTTTTAATGTACGGTTTTCAATGTTTCATATTTTTTTTGGTGATCAGAATTTGATGCTTATTTGGTTTTATTGAATTGATTTTGATAAGTAGGGTGAATAGAAATATGGAATAAAAAATTCGAGATGGAAGTTTGGGCAAAACTTTGAGACGAAATTTCAGATGGAAATTCCCGTCTTTGAAATTTTAGACGGAAAATTGAGACAGAAATTTTCGTCTCGAATTAGAGATCGACAATTCAATATGAAATTTGAGATGAAATTTTCCATCTCAAATCTGAGACGAAAATTTTCGTCTCTGAGAGGCGGAATTTTCTGTCTTTTATTTGAGACGAGGCCTTCACCCACCGTTTTTGAGACGAAAAACATTCCGTCTGAAATGGATATTAGATACGGAATTTGGCGTATCAGAGACGGAATTTTCCATCTTTAATACCCTGTTTTCTTGTAGTGTAACTTGGTGATGGGAAGATGAAAAGCAATTTCCAGACCTTTTGCAACGGCGAAGAGCTCAGCAAAGTTATTCTTGGCTAAACCAATAAATTCTTGAAAAGTGATCACCACCTCCCCTTTGAAATTACGAATAACACACCCCGCGCCGGCGACACCACTAGCCCCCTTCGCTTCCCCATCTGAATTCAGTTTATAGAAACCTTCCATGGGTTTAATCCATTGCACCAACACTGAAGGGGGACGAGAATAAGAAACCATTAAAGGGTCCACATAATTGCCAAAAGACTTAAAAAAATTACCTCTGCTCCATTCAATTTTTTTGCAAACAGACAAGTTATGCAACAAAGTTTTCACATGCCAAACAATTCTAGTCCAAATAAAACCCTTATTTTGGTATTTTGAGTTATTTCTTTCACACCAAAGGCACCACATAATGAGAAGGGGAATGACAGCTCTAACGTGATTAGGGGATGTATAGGATGTAGAATTCTTCCAGAATTGAATAAAATGCACCACATTGCAAGAGTTGATCTTACCAATATGAAAAATATTACCGAAGAAATCCCACACAAGGACGCCTTGAGGACCGTTGAGGAAGATGTGTTGGATACTTTCGACTTGATCACAACTGAAACCCTTTAGCTTGCATTTTCTCATCCACCGGAATCCAATTATTTACAAGTCTCCATATGAAGGTTGACATGGAGGGCGCAAGACATTTATTCCAAATATCATCAAGAAATGGGCTCGACTCTCTGTGGGTACAAAGGTGTTCCCACGTAGATTTAGTCGAGAATTCATCATTCGAAGAGAGCTTCCAAATCATTTTATCTTTTTTCGAAGTATCAAAGTTCACAGTCTCAATGACATGGATAATAGACATAGGGACGGAGCGAGAAAGCAATGATAAATTCAATCTTCCATCAATGAAGAAATCAGACACCACCTCTGTACCTGCTTTGTGGTTGTCAAGGAGTTGGCCAAGAGGTTCCTCCCCAACCCAATGGTCGAACCAGGAGATCTGATATGCTTTTTGGGCTCGAATCAATTCCAAATTGGGCCACACAAGCAGGCCCAGTCGCAGAAGGGGACAACCACTTTGGGCTAAGGATTATTTGGTTTAGGGCTTTTATTTAATTAGTTGGGTCTTTGTTTAGTGATTTCAATTTCTATTGTCCAGCAACTCAATTTATATTTTTCAGTAGTATATTTAATTACGGTAATTAGAGTCATGTTAGGAGTGGTTAGTTGAATTTGTTTCATGTATCCTACTTTCTAGGATCACGTCTGCATCTTGTATTCAAAAAGGAGAGAACCGAGTTAATGAAAGAAGTTAAGTCGTTTCAAGCCAATTTCTTAGTTTTTCTCTCTTCTTCCTCAAATATTTCTAGAGTGTGATCTTCTACTTAGTGAAGATAATTTTCATCATATCAATTTGGTGCTTTCATCCAGAGTTATGACTCGAAGAAATCCGGAACCAATTCCGCAGTCCAAACCAACACTTGAAGAGTCGGTGGCAGCGTTGGCGGAAGGACTTCAAGCGTTTCAAAACCGGTATGATAACGACCAAGAGGGCTTTCAAGCGTTCCATCAACAATATCAAAGTGAACGTGAAAGTTTGGCGGCTACTTTACAAATGCTTCAAACCCATATCTCATCCCTTCCTCAGCCTTCAGCTTCTAACCAACCCAACATTGACACCCAATTTAAACAGCAAACAAACCCACACACAACCCCTCACCTATACACGCCTAACACACCCATTCAAGTGCATACTAATCCCATGTTTGTGCCTCACGGTGGGGGATTGCAGCAGCAACAGAATATTATTAAACCCCCAAAATTACATCTCTCTTTTTTTGACGGAAGTAACCCGCTTGATTGGCTCTTTCAAGCGGAGCAATATTTCTCGATGTATCAAGTTCCAAGCGAACAAAGGATCGGGATGGTGGCATTTTATATGCAAGGCTAAGCGCTAAGTTGGTATAAGTGGATGTTCAATAACCACCAACTTACAACGTGGGAGGCTTTCACTCGAGCACTAGAAATTAGATTTGGGCCATCTACTTATGAGAATCACCAATCGGCATTGTTTAAGTTGAGACAAATTGGGACAGTTAGCGACTACCAAATGGCGTTCGAGAAACTTTGCAATTGCGTAGTCGGGCTGCCTCCAGAAGCAATTTTGAATTGTTTTATCTCGGGATTGCAGGTAGATATACAACAAGAGTTGGCCATTTGGAGACCTAACTCGATTTCTCAAGCAATTGGTTTGGCGAAATTGATTGAATCAAAACTTCGAGATCAAAGGCCTAAAACCACGAAAATTTCCCGATTTCCACCTCCACCATCTCAAAACCCACTACTTCCCACACCCCCAAAGCCCAATGCAATAACCACAAATAACAGGCTGCCTACCTGTCGATTGACTCCCACCGAGATGCAAGAACGACGAGCTAAGGGTCTATGCTTTAATTGTGACGAGCGTTTCCAACCCGGGCATAAATGTAGAGCACCACAATTTTTGCTGCTTCTTCCCGGTGAAAATTCAGAAACTGCCAACTTACAATTGGAAGAGGAAAATTTAGACCTCACAGAACATACGATCTTGACAGAAACCGAAGGACCTCCCTTACCAACAGCACTGTTACAAACAACAGCGTTAGGAAGCCCGAGGGAATATTTATTATCCGAGGCAACTTATTTTGGGATTGCATCACCACGTACTTTACGTGTCAATGGAAGTATAAAAGGGCATGCGTTCACCGTTTTGATTGATTCGAGCAGCACTCACAACATCATGCAGCCGAGAGTGGCCCAATTCCTAAAATTGACGGTGTTACAAATTCAATTATTTTCGGTTATGGTGGGAAATGGCGAGCTACTGGAATGTCAAGGACAATGCCCTAATGTGTTATTGGAACTCCAACAACACAAATTTGTTGTTCCCTTTTTGGTATTACCAATAGAAGGGGCGGATTTGGTATTAGGAGTGCAATGGTTAAGCACTCTTGGGCCTATAACCTCAGACTATTCAATTCCAAAAATGATTTTCCAACATGAAGGAGCAGAGGTGCAATTGCAAGGGAATCCCATAGTCACTCAAGCCACTTTTCATCAGGTAAGCAGATTGCTTAAGACCGAGTCTATTGTGTCTATGCATGCTATATCATGTGAATCTAAGCCACCTGTCCCAACCTTACCAAACACCTCAACCACTCATCCCAAAATACAGCAACTTAAACACGATTTCACCCATGTTTTTGAGCCCCCAACCGAACTACCACCACCTAGACCTCACGACCACCGCATACACCTCCTACCCGATTCAAAACCTGTTAATGTTAAGCCATACCGTTACCCACACTACCAAAAAGAAATAATGTCCAAGTTGATAACTGAAATGTTGAGTGACGGGTTGATTAAGCCTAGCACCAGCCCCTATTCTTCTCCGGTTTTGTTAGTGAAGAAGAAGGACGGGACATGGCGATTTTGTGTCGATTACAGGGCTTTAAATGCGATTACAGTGCGTGATCGATTTCCAATCCCAACTGTTGATGAGTTATTGGATGAGCTGCATGGAGCCACTATATTTTCAAAAATCGATCTTCGGTCCGGATATCACCAGATCAGGGTGGCCGAGGCAGACACACATAAGACCGCTTTTCGTACGGTCGATGGTGACTACGAGTTTCTAGTAATGCCCTTCGGGCTCACTAACGCACCCTCCACTTTTCAAGCAGCGATGAATGACTTATTCCGGGGTTTTTTACGTAAGTTCGTTCTCGTCTTCTTTGATGATATCCTTGTTTTTAGTGCTTCATTACCCGATCATGTTTCGCATTTATTTCAAGTTTTTAGCTTGTTATCTGCTCATAAATTTTATGCCAAGGAAAATAAATGTGTCTTTGGGGTTAGCTCGATCCACTATTTGGGCCACATTATTTCTGTCGGAGTTGTGAGTGTGGATCCAGATAAAGTTGAAGTTGTTCAAAGTTGGCCCGTCCCTAAAACCACCACTGCTTTGCGTGGGTTCTTAGGATTAACGGGTTATTATCGGCGATTTGTTCGTCATTATGCTACTATTGCCGCTCCGCTAACAGATTTATTACAATTACATTGTTTTGAATAGAATACCAAAGCACAGGCTGCCTTTGAAAAATTAAAGGAAATCATGACTACCCTACCCGTTCTGTGGCTACCCGATTTCTCTCAGCCGTTTGAGTTGAGCACTGATGCATCCGGTACAGCTATTGGGGCTGTTTTAACGCAGCAGGAGCACCCTATTGCATTTTTCAGTAAGAAGCTCACCCCAAGAATGAAATCTGCATCCACATATAATCGTGAGTTGTATGCGTTAACTGAGGCAGTAATGAAATGGCGGCAATATCTTCTGGGGAGGAAATTCATAATTTATACAGATCAAAAGAGCTTGAGACACTTACTCACGCAAACGATTCAGACACCGGACCAACAAAAATGGTTAACAAAATTGATGGGGTACGAATATGAAATAATCTACAAACCGGGCAAGGGAAATAAAGTGGCGGACGCATTATCCAGGGTTGAGCTATCTACCTATTTAGCTGTTTCATCAATCTCTGTTCCATGGTTTCCCAACTTCGTGAATTTTACACCACTTCTGAGCAAGGCCTGAAAATGTTACAAAACATTAATTCGAACGCTGAAGAGTACAAAAAGTGGAGTGTAAAAGATGGGTTGCTATATTTTGAACATCGTTTATATGTGCCCAAGGAAACCAAGTTGCAAGACACATTAATGCACGAGTATCACTCGACCCCTTCGGGTGGGCATTCTGGAATTAAGGGCACTTTGGCCCGGCTTGCTGCTGCGTTTTATTGGCCACAAATGGCTAAGGAAATTCGGGGTTTTGTAAGTGCATGTTCAGTTTGCCAGCAGAATAAATATTCCACCCAAAAGCCCTATGGTTTACTGCAACCTTTGCCAATCCCTACACAAGTTTGGGAAGAAATCAGCATGGATTTCATCACTAACCTTCCCAACTCGCATGGCAAGACATCGATATGGGTTCTCGTTGACCGCCTTACTAAATTCGCTCATTTTATCGCCCTTCCACCCCGAAACACAGCATCCTCCCTCGCTTCTATATTCCTATCTGAGATCTACAAACTACATGGAATTCCTAAATCCATAGTTTCAGATCGGGACCCTATATTTTTGAGTACGTTCTGGAAAGAGCTATTTCGTCAATTGGGCACTACATTGAAATATAGCAGCGCTTATCATCCTCAGACGGACGGTCAAACCGAGGTGGTTAACCGCTGTCTCGAGTCCTATTTACGCTGCTATACTTGTGACGAACCCAAACAGTGGGCCAAGTACTTAGCCTTAGCAGAATACTGGTACAATACATGTTATCATTCGGCCATCAAGATGACTCCATTTCAGGCCCTCTACGGCAGACCCCCACCACTAACAACCACATACGCCATCGGCGACTCCACAAACGCAGGTGTTGATGACAACCTAGCCCGCCGCCAACAACTACTCAGTCAACTCAAAATGACACTCCAACACACTCGTCACACTATGATGCAGCAAGCCAACAAGAAAAGACAACACAAGGAGTTTAATCCGGGCGATCTCGTGTATGTGAAATTGCAGGCTTACCGTCAGACGAGAGTTCACTACCGCAGATCCCAAAAACTTTCTCGGCGATTCTATGGCCCTTACCCAATTCTCCGCCGCATTGGAAAGGTTGCGTACGAAGTGGATCTACCCGCCGGAGCCCGAATTCACCCCGTCTTCCACGTCTCATTGCTCCGGCCATATATCGGCGTTTCAGTTCCGGAACCACCTCCCCTTCCCGATCTAGATGTTGACCATCACCTCTGCATCACTCCTGCAGCGATTTTGCACACAAGAACAATACTTAAAAAAGGGAAGCAGCTTGAACAATGTTTGGTGAAGTGGAAAGGCTTACCTGATGAAGCTGCTACATGGGAGGATATGAATTCTTTTGAGAAATTACACCCTTATTTGTTTGGACAGCCTTGTGGCACGACAGAGAACTCTAAATCATCTCCCGGCAATTCTAAAAATGTGGGCCTTGAGGACAAGGCCTCACTTATAGGGGAGGGTAATGATATGCCTTTTGGGCTCGAATCAATTCCAAATGTGGGCCACACAAGCAGGCCCAGTCGCAGAAGGGGACAACCACTTTGGGCCAAGGATTATTTGGTTTAGGGCTTTTATTTAATTAGTTGGGTCTTTGTTTAGTGATTTCAATTTCTATTGTCCAGCAACTCAATTTATATTTTTCAGTAGTATATTTAATTACGGTAATTAGAGTCATGTTAGGAGTGGTTAGTTGAATTTGTTTCATGTATCCTACTTTCTAGGATCACGTCTGCGTCTTGTATTCAAAAAGGAGAGAACCGAGTTAATGAAAGAAGTTAAGTCGTTTCAAGCCAATTTCTTAGTTTTTCTCTCTTCTTCCTCAAATATTTCTAGAGTGTGATCTTCTACTTAGTGAAGATAATTTTCATCATATCAAGATCGATCCCATACCAACACTCCAAAAAATTTGAGGTTGTGCACGACGTCTTATGCTGCACAACCGATGCCAATTATGGTTGTCAAGGTACCCGGCTTGATCCACATGAAGAGAGACTCCATTACAATACTTATAAAACAACGACTTGGCCCGCAAAGAGTCATTGGATCTGAGCCTCCACCAAAGTTTGAAAGGAAAAGTGTCCACTACATCATGGAGTTTCCTAATCCCCGAACCCCCTTCCGAATGGGGACGACAAATATCACTCCATGATTCCCAGTGAATACGGTTAGCATCCCCATTAGACCCCCAGAAAAATCAATAATCTGCTCAATCGAGTGCAGAACAAATAAAGGAGGTTTAAGAACTTGGACTAAATAAATAGGTATAGTCGACAAGATGCTCTTGATAAGAGCAAGGCGACCACCATGAGACAAAAAAAAAAGATTTTTTCCCACCCGGAAAGTTTTGATCGCATCAGAATGCACTTTTTGAACCCCCGGTATGTAGGAGCGCCCAAATAAGTGAAAGGAAGAGCTTTAAGGACAAAACCCGTTCTATAACTGATCCGATGAATAATAGCCAAATCCATTGTAAAAGAAGGTTATACAGGAATTTGAAATTTCAATGGTACACCAAATCCATTGTAAAAGATAATTTAATCAGTCCGGAATAGAATGTAACAGATATATTAGATGTTTTTAGCTCTCTCAACAATTGAAGCCTTTTCAGTTCTCTCGACAATTGAAGCCCTAATAGAAAGTTAAAAGTAGAAAAATTAGTAAATTTAATACAGTGAGATAACACTAAAGGAATTGTTAGCTATTAATAACAAACTATAAAAATCGAATTAAAAGAATAAAATGCATGTTTGATAAATGAAAAAGATTAAAAAAATAAAACAATAGTTGAAATCCAATATTTAAAAGTTAATGGATACGTTCTAAAATGTATATAATTAGAAGAACACGACGAACTACTTCTATACGATTGAATAATAAAAATTAAATTAAAAAAAGGCAATTTCTTGAACAACAAAAAGGCCTAAAGAAAGTTTGATAAATGAAATAAAACTAATATAAACAAAAATATTTTTTTTAAGGACAATAACAAACAGGAAAACATATATACTTGCAACACCGGAAATTCTATGGTTCACCGTAGATTTATCCAACAATAAGCTACTTTTCTAAGACGTTACATCTCAAAATTTGATCGTAGCTGGTAACAAAATTTGTCAGTTCAGGGAAATTCTAGCCCGCTCCGGGCTCGGCCAAACCCATATGTAGTTTTTAGGTTAGCTTACCAATTATATGGCAAGTGTAATACATTCTCCTTGTGAAATACATTTGGGTGCGGCCACGCCGGGTCTGGGCTAGAATTTTCCGTCGGTCCATTGGGAAAATTACATCTTTGGTACACTAATGCGGTCTGCATTTTTTTGGTACACTAATATGGAGGTAGCAATTTGGGTACACCAAAACCTTGGCAATTTCAGTACCATTTACGCCAGAAAATTCGAATTTTTCCGACAATTCTCACGTGGCATCAAAATTTGGGAATTTTTCCGATTTGAAGGGTAAAATGATGATGTGGCATCCAACTAGACAACAAATTGGTGTCATGGCGGTCAATTGGACAAAGTTTAAAATTTTTGCTATTAGGGAGGTTTAAACCCATGACCTAAGAGCTAAAATTTAACTCTTCTACCACTCTACCACACGCCACAACTTGTTTAAATTAACTTTAGATTATTTACTTATAAGAGTGTTTTAATATGTGTGTGGTAGAAAGCCTCATGAAAACCTCATGTTTGGAGTAGTCCAGAAATTGAAAAAACTGGAAGGCAAATTGAAACAACTGAATAGACACCATTTTACTGATATTGAGAGACGGACTGAGTATGCAAGATTGGAGATGTTGGATCTGCAGAGACAAATTCAACAGGACCCACATTGTGAAGATCTACAACAAAGAGAAAGGGTTGCAAAAACCAATTTCAGAGCGAGAAGTTTGGCACTTGATAAGTTCATGACACAAAAATCAAACGCAAATTGGTTACTAAGTATTTCCACATGTGCCTACAAAAAGAGGCAATACAAGAACATAGTGGTGACCATTGATGATGGGAATGTGACTGTTTTGACAGACTATAAGGAAGTTACTTCACACTTCATTGATTACTACAAACAGTTGTTGGGGACTAGTACTACTGACAGGGTAAGGGTGGATGAGAAGGTTTTTCCAATAGGGCCAAGGTTAAATCTAGAACAGCAAATAGGATTAATTCAACCTTTTAGAAGGGAGGATGTGAAACAACCTTTGCTTAGCATCTATAGTACGAAAAGTCCACGTGCTAATGGCTATGGGAGTGGTTTTTTTAAAGCTACTTGGGATATAATTCGGGAGGACATCACTAGTGCTGTTTTGGACTTCTTTCAACATGGGAAGATGTTAAAATGGTTAAACTCCACTCTACTGGCTCTTGTCCATAAGGTGGAAAATCCAACCTATGCCAGTGAGTTTAAATCAATAGCTTGTTGCGACACTGTCTACAAATGCATATCAAAGATGATGATTGTTAGACTTATATTTTATGTTAATATTCCTTCTTTGTATTTAGTCTAGAATATCTCTTATTTCCTTGTATAAAGTTAGGTTATATCTTTTCATATCTTTTGTATCTCTATATAATCTTTTATATAATGAGAATCATCTTCAAGGGGAATTATACAAACCTACATGGTATCAGTCACAAAGATATTTTTTCTGTCTGTTTAGCTAACCCCCTCGGCGTCTATCTTCTTCATCAAAAACAGCCTCCTCGCCGTGACACCAAATCACCATCTTCGAGGCCTTTTTCTCATTCGACTTGGATTCGTTTAGAATCCAAGGTTCGTTCTTGGCTTTTCTCCTCTCTTGCCACTGATCTCGTCTCTACTGTTGTTAAAAAGGGTAACAATGCCCGTGAAATATGGTTTAAAATCAAAAAAAAATTCCAAGATAATAAAGTGGCTCATTCCATTCAACTTGAAGAACAGTTTCACACTCTTAAAAAGGGTTCTTTAAACATACATGATTACTGTCACAAATTAAAAGAAAATTCAAGCGAAGTGGAAAACCCTATCTCTGACAAAGTTCTCGTTCTTCAGACCTTAGCCGGTTTAACTGAATCATTCGACAGTGTCGGCACTGTCATCACACATATTCGACCCTTTTCGTTCTTTGCCACTGTCTGTTCCATGTTACAGTTAGAGGAAAATCAATACCTTAAAAATAATCCTCCCAACCCTCTTGACTCAAACACGGCTCTCTATGCCAATCCTACCTTTCATCCAAATCATATTTTCTATAAGGGCAATGGTGGTCGTGGTCGTGGGTATAATCATGGAAAAGGTAACAACGGTAATGGTTCTCCTGGTATATTGGGGGCTGCCCCACAGGTGGTTTATCAAACTTCCTCTCCTTTTGGTGTGTTTCCCATTTAACTGATTGCAAATTCACCTAACAATTCTACTCAGCAAGCCTAACGGCCCACCAGTTTGCTCCTCTGCCCCTTGTCACTTTTATCCACCAATCCCAGCGGCCCATTTATCGCCTGCTCCAGCGCCTCAACACTAGCCCACTCTTCCAGCCCAGTTTTCACACCCATCCGCTGCCTCATCAACCGAGTGGCCCATGGATATCTCCCAGTTATTCCAAACTATGACTCTTCAAAATCCGGATGCAAATTGGTATATGGACACCGGAGCTACTGCCCACATGTTTTCCTCCGCATGTATGCTAATTGCTAAATTCATTTATGAAATGCGATTCCAAATCGATTAGGGTAGGTAATGGTGCGTGTCTTTTGGTTAATTTTTTAAGATCCTCTAATCTTATCTAAATATCCCCGGTCTCCTGTCGTAAATGATATTCTTGTTAGTCCTCAAATTGTTAAGAACCTTATTTTCATTTGTCAATTTACCAAACAAAATTCCTGTTCTATTGAGTTTGACCCCTTTGGTTTCTTTGTGAAGGGTCTGCAGACCCAAAACCTTCTCTTCCGCAGTGATACCTCAAGGGAACTAGAGTCCTTTCGCTCCCTCTTCTGCTTCTCCTATGCATCTCAACGCTCTTTCTTCCGCTGCTATCAATGACGTCACTGTCTCGGCCATCCAGGAGCTGTTGTTATATCTTTTTTTAAATTCAAATAAATTTATTTCTTGTAATAAAATTTCAGACAATTTATGTCATGCTTGTCAATTAGGCAATCACCGTAGACTTCCATTTTTTTATCTACTACTCATTCTGTTGCACGATTTCAATTTATTCACTTGGATATATGGACATCTCTTGTTGCAAGTCTTAGTGGCTATTGTTATTATGTTTTATTTTTGGATGATTTCTCTCATTTTATTTGGGTTTTTCCTTTACATCAAAAGTCTAATGTTTTTAATGTGTTTCATAATTTTAGTAACTATGTTAAAAATCAATTTAAAATGGATATTCAACAATTTCAATGTGATCCTTGTAGAGAATTTGATCAGCAACCTTTTCATAATTTATTTAATACCAATGATCTCGTTTTTCATTTTTTCCCCTCATACGTCTCAGCAAAATGTCAAAGCCGAGCGCATTATACAAACAATAAATAATATTCTTCAAAAGTGAGAAGGGAATTTGATCTTCGCTGTCTCATTCTATTTGATCTTCGCAGTTGTGGTTGTTTTAAAGGAGGTTCGGTTCTTACTTCCTGTGTAGATGTATCCACTGGAGTTTCATTTTGTTCTTCAACAACAATTTTTCTACCCGCTCCACCTTCTTGAATGAACTCATCTTCAAGAAAGTGGGCTTGTGAAGCTACAATGATCCTTTGATCATCATGCAAGTAAAAGAGGTATCCCATGGAATCCTCAGGATAACCAACGAAATGCCCTTTCAAGGATCTAGCCTCCAACTTGTCCACTTTAGTCTTTTTGACATAGAAAATTCAAATTTCGTCGAAAAATCTCACGAGGCGCACATGACATCAAAAGTTAGGGGCTTTTCTTATTTGGCGGGAAAATTAATGATGTGGCATCCAATTAGACAACAAATTGGTGACATGACAGCCAATTGGACAAAATTTAAGGCTGTGTTTGCTTTTATTTTGGGGGGTATTTTTGGTGAAATATTTTATTGGGAGTTGTGTATTTTGATGAAAATGTGTTTGGTTTTGTTTTGAAGAATTAGTATTTTAATCATTTTTCGTGAGAATATGTTTGGATTAGGTATTTTGAAGTAACATTTGAGTGTTTTTTTGGTGAAAATGTGTTCAGTTTTGTTTTCAGAGGTAACAAAAATCAATGTAGTAGTCAAATCATGTAAACTTGTCTGAAAAAGTTGTTTTAATGATTAATTGAAGATTGAAAAGTATATTATAATATAAGTTTGAAATTATTGTATATATATGAAGTATATGTATATATATTGGAATTGATGTGATATATTTATATATATGTATTTATATATAAGAGTGTATCTATTATATAGTGTATACATAATATATACATATATTATAGTTTACATAATATTATATGTAATATTATAAATTTGTTTCTCAGTATAACCATCAATATTCCATTCATAAATATTTTTGCCACTATAACTATTACTAAGAATAAATTCTCGTTCTTCATGTAAAACGTCCATAGGAGAAAGTTTCCTGTAATAATATAACCTTTGACTGGGTTTATTTGCCCATTTTTCCTTATCAATTTTATTAATTGTATCAACATTTTCATCTAGTGTATTTATGGTTAATTTCTCCTTTAGTACTTTTTCAACTTGTGATGCAAGTCGTTGAATATTATTATCAATACGAGATCCTTCTCTTAGAGTATTCTCAAAGTCTTCTTCTAAAGTATTTATTGTTAATTTATCAAATTTGTCTTTTAAGAATTTTTCTAATTCTGTAGTAGATTTTAATTTAAAATCTCGAATTTCAGGAGGAGGCTGAATACTGGGACTTGCAGTGTGACCTTTTCCATTATGACCAGTATGACTAGTACCAATGATTTCAAGATCCTTTTCAGGAAGTTTAGATTTATCTATTAATATACTTAGTTTATTTATTCTATCATGTAAAGAAGCTATTTGTTCTCCTAACACATTCAAAAACATATTAGCATAGTTTTGTTGTTCAATAAGAATATTAATATGTTGACATGTAACTTGTAAAGTATTATTTTCAAATATTTTTGAAAAGGCAAGAAAATTACAGATTTTCCCTTCTTTTTCCATTTGAAATGCTTGTGAAGGAGGATAAATATCTTTATTTATTTGTCCATTTAAAAGTTTATAATTTCTTTCTATCACAGCGATATATTGTTCAACATATGTAGACATAAACCATGGAACAAAAGGAATGAGAGTATTTTTCTCAGAACAAGTTTTATAAAATTGTTCTTGTATATAATTTTGTTCACTTAGATTAAAATTATCAAAAAACCAATTTCTAAATAATTCCCATCTAGGCAAATTGAATTCTTTTTTAATATTTTGCCTAGCCCGAGAGCCAGGACTAAAATCAATTTTAGGCCAAAAATCCATTAAAAAGGTGGCATACTCATTTCAGACATTGTCTCCGCCTGCTTAATATTATTAGCATGCTTATTATTATATCCTTTTACAATATTGTCTTGATTAATATATAATTCATCAATTCTAGAATCTCTTAACGATTCTTGTGTTTCCTCTTTTTCATCTCTTATTTGAGAAGTAGATGCCCTCGAAGGAGTTTCAACAATATAATCAATAGGTGAAATATAAGAATGTAAAGATTGGGATCGAGATCTAGATAATTTTGAAGATGGTCCTAAAAATCTATTTGGATGTTCAAATTGTAAATTTATGGTCCCTTCTTGAGACTGTATTACATCTACCAGATTTGACTGTATTTGTGGTTGTGTAGGTACAGCTTTTTCAATTATCCAGTGTTCAGGAAAAGCAATTTCTTCCCATTTTATAGATCTCCTTGTAATAATATTAGACTTACTAAAATTTGTTTCAATTAATATAGTTTCATTTAAGGGTTTATCAACCTTTTTACAATGAGGATTTAAAGTATACAAAGGTTTATAATAAATTCTATAACAAACACATATAACTTCTGATCCAGAAACATAATTATAACCATGAGTTTTAACATTTAAAGTCAAAGCATCAAGAATATTAACATCAGATAAAGATAATTCTAAATTTGGATAAACATCAAAATAAACTGGACCATGGGCCAAACTAGATTGTATAATTCCCATTAAAGATTGTTTCCAATTTAAATTTCTACCATCTCTTAAGGCTGCTATAAAACTTTCAGGCAAACCTTCTAATGTAAGTGGTTTAAACGCAATTTGCACTAATCCTATATGAAGAAATTTATGTGTATTCTTATAAGGAAGTATATCCTTTTCACTCAATAATTTAATAATCATTTCTTCATTATACAGGGAAATAGATTGTTCAGTGGTTTTTACCAACTGTTTTAATCCTAATTTTTCAAAAGTTCCTAATTTATAAATTGTTTTTGGTTCAATTCTAGGGATAGTCCACTTATTAAGTAGATCTAAATCCTGTGGTAATTCAAATTCAAGATTGAGACTATTTTTTACAGTATCCTGATTTCTAATCATTGCAATAATCAAGATTTTTGTGTTTTGTGTTAAATTATATCCTTACCCAGCATGATTTCCCCCTGATACCATGGCTCTGATACCATCTACACTCAGGGACAAGACTTAATTCCAAAGAGAGATAGCGATTATGGAAGATTTACTGGACCTAATGCAGGGAGTAGTAAATCGAGGAACCCCCAGTTTCTCACAAGGATACTTTTGCAAGGGTCACCACAGATTCACAAACTATTTTCACAATTTAATAATCCGTCAATGAAATTAAATCATCAAGAATTTTCATACAAACACCCAAAAACGCCAAATAACACGGCTAAAAACGGCAACAGTATGAGTTTCATTCTTGACTATCTAATTCCAGCCAGTGTATTAAATCAACCTATTAGAGTCCATACCATAACGAAAATCTCTTTTCAGAATTATCAAACCATGATTTTTAGAGGAATCATGAGAGTTCAGATATAATTTAACACAAAAGGATTTAGCCTATAAGGCTCATCCTTAAACACAAAGTAAAAATAAAATTAAACTGTAAGATAAAGAAAACTTACAAGATAAACTCTTCTTTTATTATAGCAACTTCAGTAATATACAAGAACTTGGTATTTTACACTGGAGATGGAGGCTGAAGCAAGTGAGGGAGAGGGATTTTAGAGAGAGAGAGAGAGACTATCTGATTTCTAAGGCTTCTATGGCTTACAAATACAAAGGCCAGCCCCTCTATTTATAAGAATTTGAGGCGGCGGATCTCAAACCACAATTAAAAATAGTTTATATTATTTACACAGTGATTTACTATTGAAATAGTAATACTGTTATGAACAGTACCCGGTTATGAACAGTTCCAAATAGTATTTCGCTACTCTTGATAATTTTCTGTCACTTTTTCTGCTTGGATTTCCCTCTGTGCAAATCTTCTTTGAGATTCTCCAATATTGTATCAAAATTGTCTTCGATTGACACGTCATTTGGATCCTGTGCATCCTGGAAATTAATATCTTCAAAGTTATTACCTTTGGATGATGCCATAGAAGTATCACTTCGTTCTTCTTCGATCCAGTCTTCTATTAATTTTGTCTTCATTTTTTCAAGATATTTCTCAATGAGTTGTTCTCTTGAACTGGTGCCTTCTTGCTTTTTGAGCTGTTGAGATATTTCTGCAATGTTGATCAGGGGAATTTGCATCTTCTGCTGCTTTTTATGATACAACCTTTTGTATTCCTCTATTTTCTTTTCAATTTTATTTATAGTATCTATACATTTTAATTCTTTGGTTTCAGGATCCTCTCGCATCATGGTATCCCAAAATTTTGTATAGGATAATCTCATAATAGAGGGGATATTATCCTCATCATGATCCACTTGGGGAAGCCATTTCCAGATCCAAGGAATTGAAAATTAAATAAAAAAGTAGAATGTCTCGATTTTTTCTGATTTTTGAGACTGTGATAGTTCTAAAATTTTTGGAGAATATGTTTTCCATTCTTCAAATAATCCTATAAGGATTTCTGGCAAAATTTCCTTTTTGGGGCCATAGAATTTCCACCATTTTAAAAACCAATTTGGCATAAAGTGGTTATAAACCTCTCCGCATATTTTGATGAACCAAGTATGACTATGGCTCGGGTTTTCATATAAGAAAACTTTTTCAAATGCTTCAACATAATCCCAATAATTATATTTAATAGGAGTATTGTTGAAATAAAATTGTTTTTCTTTGAATGGAGATATGCCCCATTCTTCTATGGATATAATCCTTTTAACAATTATTTTGGAAAATTTATAAATTTCCTCATTACTGCCACTATGATAGTGGTTTATTTCACATAGGCCACTATTTTGGAGAATATTTTCATAATATTGTTGGAATTTATAACTTCCAAAAGTATCACTATGAGTGTTTAAATATCTTTCAAGCAATTCCCAGGGCTTATTATCCCTTTTCAAATCATTTTCAGTAAGAAAGAGTATAACTCTTTTGTCATCATTTTGGATATAGCCCATATTATGGACATCTGCTTCCTCATCTTCATTTCCCACAATTTTAGAATATGAGGGAGAAGCTTGGGTATGACCCTCTTTTTGTTTCTTGAATTCAAGAAATTCCTTATATAAAGGATCTTGAGCTGATGATAAATCAGCTGCTATTAGCTTCTTTCTTCCATGTTGTGTCAGAATATTATCCTGACCTCTTCCACGACCACCTCTGCCTCTATAAGAGGAGAGTCCTCTTCCATGAAACTGCATTTCTGTCATATTAAAATTCTTTGATTAAGCAGAGAGTCTATTGAGCAAGCCATTGACAAATTGTAATTCCCATAATAAGCATTGATTTTTGTGCTTTAGAGCACAACTTCTATATGTTAAACTCTGCATTTGGAACTCAGGAGAATTGATTTCAGTTTCCCAATATTTGAGACTTTTCTGAAGATAATATCTTCTAATTTGAAGTCTTTTAATGCACTTAACATCTCCATATATTTTTAAATAATAAGGATCATTAATTGGATCAGGAACCCCAATTCTTCCTAAGTAGCGACGATGATGGGGAAGAACATAATATACTGAACAACCATATAAATTGTGAATATATAATTTTTGCATTGTTTGTATAGAGGAATATTCTGAAAATCTTGATCTTGCAAAATTCATGATAAATATTCTCTAGTCAGAAAATCTGGAAGATTATTATCTTCTCCTTTTTTATAAATAATTTCAAAATCAAAAGGAGCGAGATGCGCCTGCCATCTAGCAAACATTTACTTAGAAACATCATGTTTAAAATCTTTTTGAAACATAAACTTGGCTGCTTTACAGTCTGTTTTTATCCCAAAATGTTGATTATATAAATCATCTTGAAATTTTAATACACATTTTACTATGGCAAGAATTTCTTTGGCTATTGTAGCATAATTCTTTTGATTGTCATTCCATTTTTCAGAATGAAATCTGATAAGATTTTCTTGTTTTGTAATAGGATTAATTTGTTTTAAAATACCACCATAACCAATTTCAGAAGCATCAGTTTCCACAATTTTTTCCCAATTTGGATTAGCTAGCATTAAACAAGGTAAAGTTTTCACCTTTTCTTTTATTTTCTTTACAGCATTAGTATGCTGTTCTGACCAAGGTTTTGGTTTCTTTTTTAATCTATCATATAAAATAGCTGTGTCTTCAGCAAGATTTTTATAATAGGCTGAAATATAATTCAGGCTTCCTAAAAATCTTTGTAACTGAGTTTTATCTGTAATTTCATCAGGAAATTTAGAAACAAAATCAATACTTCTATTGATAGGGATAACATTACCTTTCTCAATATTATGACCAAGAAATCTAACATTCGTTTGGAATAAAGACATTTTTGGTTTAGATATTACCAGACCATTTTGAATAATAATTTTTCTAAACATATCTAAATGTTTAAAATGAGATTCTATATCCTTGGAAAATACAAGAATATCATCAATATATACGATAATAAATTCACTATAAGGAGTAAAAATATCATTCATTATTTTTTGAAATTCTGACGGAGCATTCTTTAATCCAAAAGGCATAACATTCCATTCATAATGTCCTATAGGAACATTAAAAGCAGTTTTATATCTATCAGCTTTATTAATCTGAATTTGCCAATATCCTGATTTTAAATCAAATTTAGAAAATATAATGGCATTATATAATCTATCCAACAAATCTTTTTTATTAGGAATTGGGTGTCTTATCCATTTTAGAACCTTATTAAGAGGCTTATAATTAATTACAAGCCTAGGAACTCCTCTTTCTTGTTCACTATGTTTATTAACATAAAACGCAGTGCATGACCATGGAGATTGAGACGGAGAGATTAATTTTTACTAAGCAAAGATTCAATTTCTTTTTGACATAATTCTAAATATTCAGAATTCATTTGACAAGGTCTTGCTTTAGTAGGAATATTTTTTTCATCAAAATCATTTTCATATGGTAGATCAACAATATGTTTTTTCCTATCCCAGAAAGCATTAGGATGATCATTACAAATTTCTAAACAGAATTTATTATGTAAAAGTTTTATTTTATCTTGTAATTTTGGATTTTGTAGTTTGTCTTCTATGGTTAAAAGACAAACTTCATTTTTAAGAAAATTTAATTGATTTTCTTTTGCTTTAATTTGTTCATACATTCCATGTAATACTTTGGTAAAAGGTTTTGTGATAAATTTCAAATGTATAGGCTTATTATTGTAAGTACCTATAATTCCTTCTTTATTTACAGTTATAAAAGGATAAATTTTTGTTATAAAAGGTGATCCAAGTATAACTTGGTTTGAAATATTTCTAACAAGTAAAAAACTTGTGGGTATGCAAGTTTTATCAATACAAACAAAAGCTTTGGGAAGCTTAAAACTGATATCCAGTTTTTGTCCTCCAGCATGGGATAAAGAATGAGTAGTTTTTTCAAAATATCTTGTAGGAATTAATCCTTCTTGTATGACGTTTAAATCAGCACCACTATCAATTAAAGCAATAAATTCTTGAGAAAAATAATTATCTATTAATAAAGTTATTTGTACAGTCCATATTTGGGACATAATTTGTTCCAGAGTATTTAAGAAATAATCATTGGAAAATTGAAGAGTTTGCATATTAACTATTGGTTCTTCTTGAAGAGAATTAGTTTCAGAATTATGTTCTAATCTCGATATTCTATTATCAAGGACTTTATTTTCTTGTTTTAAAGAATTAATTTCTTTCTTTAAATGATTTATTTCTATCATAAGGTCATTTACTGATGTAGGAGTGTTTACTACCTGTCTATCTTTTAATAATTTATAAACTTCTGACATAGAATATGGTTCTGGAGAAGTTATGACTTCCTCAGGGACATTTCGTGTGTTAATAGAAGTACTAGGAGTAGTAGGAATATTGTCAATTTGATCAATTATTTTTTATCTTAAATCCGAATCCTTTATATGTTTTAGTAGTTCAAAAATATTTTGGCTATCTAAAACATTTATTTCCATATCTTGAAATTGAGATAGAATTTTATAATATTCTTCATTTTCCAGATTATTAATACAAGGTTGACCTTTACTACATGGTTCACATTCTGACTCCGATGTAGATTCCGATTCTGATATTATTGACTCATTATCTAAAATTTTAAGCCTTTCAGATTTGCTACTATCTTCAGAATATGATTCTGTTTCTGAATTATCAGTATCCGAGTTTAATAAGATTTTGGATATTTTTTCTTTTATATCATCATCTATTTGGAGATTATTAATTTTCTTTTTGGTCCAACAATTTCTTGCATAATGACCTTTTCTTCTACATTTTCTACAAACAATAAATTTTATTTTAGCTTGTTTATTTTCTTCTTTTTCTTCTTTTCTTTTTAATTTTTTCTCCCATTTCTTTTGAGAATATTTTCGTTTTCTTTTCAGATATTTAAATTTTTTATCTTTATTCTTTTCTTTTAAAGGTTTAAGTTTATGAGAAGAAGGGATATCCATGCCAAATTGACTACAGAATTGGCCTAATTGTTTTCTTTCTATGAGGTTTTGTCTTTTTAATTGTTGATTTAATTTTATTTCATTACAAAGATGTAATCCTTCTTGGATACATACCCCAATTAATTTACCATAGGTATAATTATCATAAGGAATAGATATTAAATCACCTCGTAAATTCCTTCTAACTCTTTCAGCAAATAAATGAGGTAACCCATCAATAAATTTAGATTTCCAATGAGAACTATTACTTTCAGGTAATTCCATGACTCTACTTAGGAAAGTATCTTTATACCATCTAAAATCTGTTAGTGTTTTACACTTAAGATTTTGTAATAATGTTCTAATTGTTTCACTATTATCAGAATATCTTCCAGTAAAATGTTCAACAATATTAACGATTAAAGTATATACTGAATTTTCAACTAATTTATTATCTTCCTGTTTAACAGTGTTTAAAATTTCATCTTTATTTGCTTGGGTTAAATAATGATCCCACCATCCTTTTAATTGACCTGTAAATCCTGCAATTATCATTTTTGCAACAGTCCTATCTGTATTATTATTGCTTTTACAAATGGTAGAATACATAAGCATTCTGTAAACAACATTATAAATTTGTTTCTCAGTATAACCATCAATATTCCATTCATAAATATTTTTGCCACTATAACTATTACTAAGAATAAATTCTTGTTCTTCATGTAAAACGTCCATAGGAGAAGGTCTCCTGTAATAATATAACCTTTGACTGGGTTTATTAGGGAGTAGTAAATCTTCCATAAGCGTAATCTCTCTTTGGAATCTTCTTGTCCCTGGGCGTAGATGGTATCAGAGCCATGTTTTCAGGGGGAAATCATGTTGGGTAAGGATATAATTTAACACAAAACACAAAAAACTTGATTATTGCAATGATTAGAAATCAGGATACTGTAAAAAATAGTCTCAATCTTGAATTTGAATTACCACAGGATTTAGATCTACTTAATAAGTGGACTATCCCTAGAATTGAACCAAAAACAATTTATAAATTAGGAACTTTTGAAAGATTAGGCTTAAAACAATTGGTTAAAACTACTGAACAATCTATTTCCTTGAATAATGAAGAAATGATAATTAAGTTATTTAGTGAAAAAGATATACTTCCTTATAGGAATACACATAAATTTCTTCATATAGGATTAGTGCAAATTGCGTTTAAACCACTTACATTAGAAGGTTTGCCTGAAAGTTTTATAGCAGCCTTAAGAGATGGTAGAAATTTAAATTGGAAACAATCTTTAATGGGAATTATACAATCTAGTTTGGCCCATGGTCCAGTTTATTTTGATGTTTATCCAAATTTACAATTATCTTTATCTGATGTTAATATTCTTGATGCTTTGACTTTAAATGTTAAAACTCATGGTTATAATTATGTTTCTGGATCAGAAGTTATATGTGTTTGTTATAGAATTTATTATAAACCTTTGTATACTTTAAATCCTCATTGTAAAAAGGTTGATAAACCCTTAAATGAAACTATATTAATTGAAACAAATTTTAGTAAGTCTAATATTATTACAAGGAGATCTATAAAATGGGAAGAAATTGCTTTTCCTGAACACTGGATAATTGAAAAAGCTGTACCTACACAACCACAAATACAGTCAAATCTGGTAGATGTAATACAGTCTCAAGAAGGGACCATAAATTTACAATTTGAACATCCAAATAGATTTTTAGGACCATCTTCAAAATTATCTAGATCTCGATCCCAATCTTTACATTCTTATATTTCACCTATTGATTATATTGTTGAAACTCCTTCGAGGGCATCTACTTCTCAAATAAGAGATGAAAAAGAGGAAACACAAGAATCGTTAAGAGATTCTAGAATTGATGAATTATATATTAATCAAGACAATATTGTAAAAGGATATAATAATAAGCATGCTAATAATATTAAGCAGGCGGAGACAATGTCTGAAATGAGTATGCCACCTTTTTAATGGATTTTTGGCCTAAAATTGATTTTAGTCCTGGCTCTCAGGCTAGGCAAAATATTAAAAAAGAATTCAATTTGCCTAGATGGGAATTATTTAGAAATTGGTTTTTTGATAATTTTAATCTAAGTGAACAAAATTATATACAAGAACAATTTTATAAAACTTGTTCTGAGAAAAATACTCTCATTCCTTTTGTTCCATGGTTTATGTCTACATATGTTGAACAATATATCGCTGTAATAGAAAGAAATTATAAACTTTTAAATGGACAAATAAATAAAGATATTTATCCTCCTTCACAAGCATTTCAAATGGAAAAAGAAGGGAAAATCTGTAATTTTCTTGCCTTTTCAAAAATATTTGAAAACAATACTTTACAAGTTACATGTCAACATATTAATATTCTTATTGAACAACAAAACTATGCTAATATGTTTTTGAATGTGTTAGGAGAACAAATAGCTTCTTTACATGATAGAATAAATAAACTAAGTATATTAATAGATAAATCTAAACTTCCTGAAAAGGATCTTGAAATCATTGGTACTAGTCATACTGGTCATAATGGAAAAGGTCACACTGCAAGTCCCAGTATTCAGCCTCCTCCTGAAATTCGAGATTTTAAATTAAAATCTACTACAGAATTAGAAAAATTCTTAAAAGACAAATTTGATAAATTAACAATAAATACTTTAGAAGAAGACTTTGAGAATACTCTAAGAGAAGGATCTCGTATTGATAATAATATTCAACGACTTGCATCAAAAGTTGAAAAAGTACTAAAGGAGAAATTAACCATAAATACACTAGATGAAAATGTTGATACAATTAATAAAATTGATAAGGAAAAATGGGCAAATAAACCCAGTCAAAGGTTATATTATTACAGGAGACCTTCTCCTATGGACGTTTTACATGAAGAACAAGAATTTATTCTTAGTAATAGTTATAGTGGCAAAAATATTTATGAATGGAATATTGATGGTTATACTGAAAAACAAATTTATAATGCTGTTCACAGAATGCTTATGTATTCTACCATTTGTAAAAGCAATAATAATACAGATAGGACTGTTGCAAAAATGATAATTGCAGGATTTACAGGTCAATTAAAAGGATGGTGGGATCATTATTTAACCCAAGCAAATAAAGATGAAATTTTAAACACTGTTAAACAGGAAGATAATAAATTAGTTGAAAATTCAGTATATACTTTAATCGTTAATATTGTTGAACATTTTACTGGAAGATATTCTGATAATAGTGAAACAATTAGAACATTATTACAAAATCTTAAGTGTAAAACACTAACAGATTTTAGATGGTATAAAGATACTTTCCTAAGTAGAGTCATGGAATTACCTGAAAGTAATAGTTCTCATTGGAAATCTAAATTTATTGATGGGTTACCTCATTTATTTGCTGAAAGAGTTAGAAGGAATTTACGAGGTGATTTAATATCTATTCCTTATGATAATTATACCTATGGTAAATTAATTGGCGTATGTATCCAAGAAGGATTACATCTTTGTAATGAAATAAAATTAAATCAACAATTAAAAAGACAAAACCTCATAGAAAGAAAACAATTAGGCCAATTCTGTAGTCAATTTGGCATGGATATCCCTTCTTCTCATAAACTTAAACCTTTAAAAGAAAAGAATAAAGATAAAAAATTTAAATATCTGAAAAGAAAACGAAAATATTCTCAAAAGAAATGGGAGAAAAAATTAAAAAGAAAAGAAGAAAAAGAAGAAAATAAACAAGCTAAAAGAAAATTTATTGTTTGTAGAAAATGTGGAAAACAGGTCATTATGCAAGAAATTGTTGGACCAAAAAGAAAATTAATAATCTCCAAATAGATGATGATATAAAAGAAAAAATATCCAAAATCTTATTAAACTCGGATACTGATAATTCAGAAACAGAATCATATTCTGAAGATAGTAGCAATTCTGAAAGGCTTAAAGTTTTAGATAATGAGTCAATAATATCAGAATCGGAATCTACATCGGAGTCAGAATGTGAACCTTGTAGTAAAGGTCAACCTTGTATTAATAATCTGGAAAATGAAGAATATTATAAAATTCTATCTCAATTTCAAGATATGGAAATAAATGTTTTAGATAGCCAAAATATTTTTGAACTACTAAAACATATAAAGGATTCGGATTTAAGATCAAAAATAATTGATCAAATTGACAATATTCCTACTACTCCTAGTACTTCTATTAACACACGAAATGTCCCTGAGGAAGTCATAACTTCTCCAGAACCATATTCTATGTCAGAAGTTTATAAATTATTAAAAGGTAGACAGGTAGTAAACACTCCTACATCAGTAAATGACCTTATGATAGAAATAAATCATTTAAAGAAAGAAATTAATTCTTTAAAACAAGAAAATAAAGTCCTTGATAATAGAATATCAAGATTAGAACATAATTCTGAAACTAATTCTCTTCAAGAAGAACCAATAGTTAATATGCAAACTCTTCAATTTTCAAATGATAATTTCTTAAATACTCTGGAACAAATTATGTCCCAAAAATGGACTGTACAAATAACTTTATTAATAGATAATTATTTTTCTCAAGAATTTATTGCTTTAATTGATAGTGGTGCTGATTTAAACGTAATACAAGAAGGATTAATTCCTACAAGATATTTTGAAAAAACTACTCATTCTTTATCCCATGCTGGAGGACAAAAACTGGATATCAGTTTTAAGCTTCCCAAAGCTTTTGTTTGTATTAATAAAACTTGCATACCCACAAGTTTTTTACTTGTTAAAAATATTTCAAACCAAGTTATACTTGGATCACCTTTTATAACAAAACTTTATCCTTTTATAACTGTAAATAAAGAAGGAATTATAGGTACTTATAATAATAAGCCTATACATTTGAAATTTATTACAAAACCTTTTACCAAAGTATTACATGGAATGTATGAACAAATTAAAGCAAAAGAAAATCAATTAAATTTTCTTAAAAATGAAGTTTGTCTTTTAACCATAGAAGACAAACTACAAAATCCAAAATTACAAGATAAGATAAAACTTTTACATAATAAATTCTGTTTAGAAATTTGTAATGATCATCCTAATGCTTTCTGGGATAGGAAAAAACATATTGTTGATTTACCATATGAAAATGATTTTGATGAAAAAAATATTCCTACTAAAGCAAGACCTTGTCAAATGAATTCTGAATATTTAGAATTATGTAAAAAAGAAATTGAATCTTTGCTTAGTAAAAAATTAATCTGTCCTTCTCAATCCCCATGGTCATGTACTGCTTTTTATGTTAATAAACATGCTGAACAGGAAAGAGGAGTTCCTAGACTTGTAATAAATTATAAACCCCTTAATAAAGTTTTAAAATGGATTAGACATCCTATTCCTAATAAAAAAGATCTTTTAGATAGATTATATGATGCAGTCATATTCTCTAAATTTGATTTAAAATCAGGATATTGGCAAATTCAGATTAATAAAGCTGATAGATATAAAACTGCTTTTAATGTTCCTATAGGACATTATGAATGGAATGTTATGCCTTTTGGATTAAAGAATGCTCCGTCAGAATTTCAAAAAATAATGAATGATATTTTTACTCCTTATAGTGAATTTATTATCGTATATATTGATGATATTCTTGTATTTTCCAAGGATATAGAATCTCATTTTAAACATTTAGATATGTTTAGAAAAATTATTATTCAAAATGGCCTGGTAATATCTAAACCAAAAATGTCTTTATTCCAAACGAATGTTAGATTTCTTGGTCATAATATTGAGAAAGGTAATATTATCCCTATCAATAGAAGTATTGATTTTGCTTCTAAATTTCCTGATGAAATTACAGATAAAACTCAGTTACAAAGATTTTTAGGAAGCCTGAATTATATTTCAGCCTATTATAAAAATCTTGCTGAAGACACAGCTATTTTATATGATAGATTAAAAAAGAAACCAAAACCTTGGTCAGAACAGCATACTAATGCTGTAAAGAAAATAAAAGAAAAGGTGAAAACTTTACCTTGTTTAATGCTTGCTAACCCAAATTGGGAAAAAATTGTGGAAACTGATGCTTCTGAAATTGGTTATGGTGGTATTTTAAAACAAATTAATCCTATTACAAAACAAGAAAATCTTATCAGATTTCATTCTGGAAAATGGAATGACAGTCAAAAGAATTATGCTACAATAGCCAAAGAAATTCTTGCCATAGTAAAATGTGTATTAAAATTTCAAGATGATTTATATAATCAACATTTTGTGATAAAACAGACTGTAAAGCAGCCAAGTTTATGTTTCAAAAAGATTTTAAACATGATGTTTCTAAGCAAATGTTTGCTAGATGGCAGGCGCATCTCGCTCCTTTTGATTTTGAAATTATTTATAAAAAAGGAGAAGATAATAATCTTCCAGATTTTCTGACTAGAGAATATTTATCATGAATTTTGCAGGATCAAGATTTTCAGAATATTCCTCTATACAAACAATGCAAAAATTATATATTCACAATTTATATGGTTGTTCAGTATATTATGTTCTTCCCCATCATCGTCGCTACTTAGGAAGAATTGGGGTTCCTGATCCAATTAATGATCCTTATTATTTAAAAATATATGGAGATGCTAATTGCATTAAAAGACTTCAAATTAGAAGATATTATCTTCAGAAAAGTCTCAAATATTGGGAAACTGAAATCAATTCTCCTGAGTTCCAAATGCAGAGTTTAACATATAGAAGTTGTGCTCTAAAGCACAAAAATCAATGCTTATTATGGGAATTACAATTTGTCAATGGCTTGCTCAATAGACTCTCTGCTTAATCAAAGAATTTTAATATGACAGAAATGCAGTTTCATGGAAGAGGACTCTCCTCTTATAGAGGCAGAGGTGGTCGTGGAAGAGGTCAGGATAATATTCTGACACAACATGGAAGAAAGAAGCTAATAGCAGCTGATTTATCATCAGCTCAAGATCCTTTATATAAGGAATTTCTTGAATTTAAAAAACAAAAAGAGGGTCATACCCAAGCTTCTCCCTCATATTCTAAAATTGTGGGAAATGAAGATGAGGAAGCAGATGTCCATAATATGGGCTATATCCAAAATGATGACAAAAGAGTTATACTCTTTCTTACTGAAAATGATTTGAAAAGGGATAATAAGCCCTGGGAATTGCTTGAAAGATATTTAAACACTCATAGTGATACTTTTGGAAGTTATAAATTCCAACAATATTATGAAAATATTCTCCAAAATAGTGGCCTATGTGAAATAAACCACTATCATAGTGGCAGTAATGAGGAAATTTATAAATTTTCCAAAATAATTGTTAAAAGGATTATATCCATAGAAGAATGGGGAATATCTCCATTCAAAGAAAAACAATTTTATTTCAACAATACTCCTATTAAATATAATTATTGGGATTATGTTGAAGCATTTGAAAAAGTTTTCTTATATGAAAACCCGAGCCATAGTCATACTTGGTTCATCAAAATATGCGGAGAGGTTTATAACCACTTTATACCCAATTGGTTTTTAAAATGGTGGAAATTCTATGGCCCCAAAAAGGAAATTTTGCCAGAAATCCTTATAGGATTATTTGAAGAATGGAAAACATATTCTCCAAAAATTTTAGAACTATCACAGTCTCAAAAATCAGAAAAAATCGAGACATTCCACTTTTTTATTGAATTTTCAATTCCTTGGATCTGGAAATGGCTTCCCCAAGTGGATCATGATGAGGATAATATCCCCTCTATTATGAGACTATCCTATACAAAATTCTGGGATACCATGATGCGAGAGGATCCTGAAACCAAAGAATTAAAATGTATAGATACTATAAATAAAATTGAAAAGAAAGTAGAGGAATACAAAAGGCTGTATCATAAAAAGCAGCAGAAGATGCAAATTCCCCTGATCAACATTGCGGAAATATCTCAACAGCTCAAAAAGCAAGAAGGCACCAGTTCAAGAGAACAACTCATTGAGAAATATCTTGAAGAAATGAAGACAAAATTAATAGAAGACTGGATCGAAGAAGAACGAAGTGATACTTCTATGGCATCATCCAAAGGTAATAACTTTGAAGATATTAATTTCCAGGATGCACAGGATCCAAATGACGTGTCAATCGAAGACAATTTTGATGCAATATTGGAGAATCTCAAAGAAGATTTGCACAGAGGGAAATCCAAGCAGAAAAAGTGACAGAAAATTATCAAGAATAGTGAAATACTATTTGGAACTGTTCATAGCCGGGTACTGTTCATAACAGTATTACTATTTCAATAGTAAATCACTGTGTAAATAGTATAACTATTTTTAAATTGTGGTTTGAGATCCGCCGCCTCAAATTCTTATAAATAGAGGGGCAGGCCTTTGTATTTGCAAGCCTTAGAGATTTAAGCCTTCTCTCTCTCTTTCTCTCTAAAAAATCCCTCTCTTGCTTCAGCCTCCATCTCCAGTGTAAAATACCAAGTTCTTGTACATTACTGAAGTTGCTATAATAAAAGAAGAGTTTATCTTGTAAGTTTTCTTTATCTTACAGTTTAATTTTATTTTTACTTTGTGTTTAAGGATGAGCCTTATAGGCTAAATCCTTTTGTGTTAAATTATATCTGAACTCTCATGATTCCTCTAAAAAAACATGGTTTGATAATTCTGAAAAGAGATTTTCGTTATGGTATGGACTCTAATGGGTTAATTTAGTAAACTGGCTGAAATTGGATCATTAAGAATGAATTTCATACTGTTTGCCGTGATGATTGGCGTTTTGGGCGTTTGTATGAAAATTCTTGATGATTTAATTTCATTGACGGATTACTAAATTGTGAAAATAGTTTGTGAATCTGTGGTGACCCTTGCAAAAGTATCCTTGTGAGAAACTGGGGGTTCCTCGATTTACTACTCCCTGCATTAGGTCCAGTAAATCTTCCATAAGCGCTATCTCTCTTTGGAATCATAAATGGTATGTTTTGAATTATTAATATAAATGTATGCAACCCTAATTGATGTTGCCCACCATTCAAGGAAAGCGTTTGACGTGCGTATGCACCAAATTGTCATTGTATGGAAATTGTATTTTTGCTTCCTTTATAATGGAAATGGTAATCTAATGGTAAAACAGAAATTGCGTTTATTTACAGTTTGTATACATATTCTACAGTACATGATTTGATGTTTAATTTATTTTTGTAATTAATGGGGATGTTGGATGTATTTATATATTACTCAAGGTTTTTCATAATTTGATGGCGATTACAAAGGATAAAATTTATACACACACATGTATATATTAGTGCTTTATAAGTGTCATTAATATGTCTGAATAGTAATCGGTCTAATGGTAAGAATGGAAAATTTTATATTTTACTATCGTAGGAAGATTGCAATATTTTATGTACGCAACTACACTAACCAAAGAATAAAACGTGTCGGGATTGTTATTGTATTTTTGTAAGCACAAATTTTATAAATAGTTTATTGACTAAAACAAAACGCGATGAGTGAACCACATGCCGATGCAGAACAAAGACCAGAGTCAAATCTAATAATTAGGCACAAACACGCGTAATTTAGGAGAGCTAATTTCGTACATCATCATTTTGCTAACGCGCTTATAGTATGTAGATTTCATGTCCATCCCACCATCCGCTTTTCTGTGTGATAGAAAGATGTTAGGTTGTCCTAGAACGAGTTCAAATTTCAGTAGAAATTTCATGAAAGCATGTTCATTGTCAGTTCCTTAAATCCTTATACGGTTACCTTTTGTAAAGATTTTTCTAGGACACTTTGGAGACCACATATGGTTGAAAGAAAGGTGATCTTCAATGTCGTTTGGATCAAGGGAATGGGAAAAAACTTTGTGCACTCTAG